>APFE031507746.1:0-17438 GCA_000404065.3 Pinus taeda
TGGTTGCTGGAGGTTTTGCGAAAAGTTGAAGGGAGGACATACAGAGGTAACGAAAGCTTTTGCATTGAATTTTACTGGTTTGAATTCTAAGGTGTCAATGCTAGAGTTTCCTGTGTCTCCACAATCCATTTCTATTGTCACTGAAATTCCGAGAGGAGGACAAGAGTGGTTCAAAAGTTTTAAGTTTGACATGACTCCCTGTAAGGAATTTTTGAAGGAACAGTATGTAAATGAGGACCTCACCAAAGCTGTGCCAAGGAGTTATGTAAAAGAACATTATGCTCTGCTCCTTACAGGCATCCAGAAATACCTAACATGTGAGGGGAGGTACACCAAAGTTTATTCTTATAATTTCAAACTCTTGTTACATTTCACAGGTAAAGCATCAATATACATCCCTTTCTACTTATTCAGAAGCCTTAGTAAAATGTGTGACAAAGTCCAGTTAAAGAAAGATGATTGTGAAACATCCCTGTTTCACCATGGTTTAGTGAAGTTGCTGGTGTTAGATGGTTTGCAAAAAATTGGTAGAGATTGGGATTCTTTTATTTTTATGGCCAGTTTTCAAAGCAAGATAGGTCTCACTCCATTGCCGGATAGGGAAAAAGAAGGAAGAATTGAAGAACCTACCTTGGTTGAGCTCAGAAAGGAGGTGAAAGACCAAAGGAAGCCCAAAACCAAGTCAAGGAAATCAGAGAAGTCTGTGGTCATAAAGGAGACACCTAAATCATCAGCGAAGGAGACACCCAAGTCATCAAAGGAGAAAATCAAACACTAGAAAGATGCACCAGGGCCAAGTGGAATTGAACAAGTGACAAGAATCAGAACCAGAAGTCAGCTAAGCAGAGAAAAAGGAAAATCAATAGCAGTGGAAGAAAGCCCTATGTCAAAGGCTAGTCTAAAGGATTTGCTGGAGGCAATTGATTTTGAACAAGCCAAATCAGTGCAGGTTGAGTCAATGCCTATTGACTTAACCCAGTCATCACCTGATAGCACCAAAAAATCAAAAGCCTCAAAAAGGCTAAGGTTTGAAGAATCTGGAAAGGAATTTATGGTCAAACCACGAAGGCCAGTCACCAGGGGGCAAATCAAAACAGCTGAGCAAACTCATAAGGATGAAGTAGCTATCAAGGTAACTGCAACAACGGAAATTAAACAACTGCCTAAAGGAGAGAAGGCAGAGGAAATCAAAAGAAAACCATATACCAGAGGACAGGCCAAAGAAATAGAAAAGCAGATACCTCAAGCAAAAAAAGCAAAGGAAGTCAAAAAGAAAGATATAGATAAAAAAGTTCCCATTGTCAAAGAAACCAAAACCTCATCTTCAAAGGAGCAATGGGAGGCAGCTGAGGAAGAAATGGCTAATTTAGAGAACACTGTATCAGAAATTGCAGCCATGGAAAAAGAACTTGCAAAACTGAAAGCTCAGTTAGGCAAGTTAGCTGCCAAATAAAAAGTACAAATTTTTAAGGTCAGATGTTGCCCCAAGTTTTTGTTTTATTTTCCTAAGTTCATTGGTTTTTGAGGCATATATAAAAGGAAGACAAATTAGGAATTTTGGAGCCAAAAGCGAAGCTATAACAGTCACAAAGTAATTGATAAAATCATTGAAGACTGTAATTTTGGAAAAGAACAGCAGTTTTGTAGCGCGCTACGAAACTGCTGTAGATGACTGTTTTATAAGAAAAAATGAAATTGATGCTGAGGTCAGCAAATTTTGAAAGGGAATGCTTCGAGGGAAGGAAAGAGACCATACAAGGCTGCCAAAACATTCAAAGAATGACAGGTGTAAGTATTGAAGCAAAAAGGTGAAACATTTTGGTTTTTTGCTAAGTCTTCCTAAAGCTACTTTATGACCGAAATATTAGGGTTCTGGTAGGGTTACCGAAATTTTGGGTTGAACACATTTCCAGTTCACAAGGCATCCAGATCATTAGGCATATGGTGTTATGCGTGGTCATCAAAGGTATTAGACAGCTTCAAGCACGTTCTTTTGGAAATCAAGATGGATGGAAGGCAGGGACCGTGAAAACAGAGCATATATCTTCACCAAATAATGAGTCATCAGCACAGTTGGAATCCAAGGCATCTCGTTAAGTGAATACCTCTCAAATGCATTTCAGCCACTACAGAAATAGTACAAGTGTCAAAACTCAAGAAGGAATCATGCACACGAGGAGATAGAATCAGAGTTTGAATAGGAATAGGACTCCATGTATTGAAAGCACAATACCTTTGTATTTAATAAGTTAGTTTAAATATAGATAAGGCAACTGGAGGAGGAGACTCAAGGTAGTTTAGTTTTGTTTCCTATATATAGGAAAAACTCTGATGTAAAAAGGGTTGGAGATTTTATCAAAAAGACAGAGTTTTCATATTGACTTATGTAAAGTGTTTTCACAGTAATAGAAAGTACATTGTTTCTTCCCAAGATTCATCTTGTGTTTCAAATGTTCAGAATGTATGTGGTTTGGTTTTATTCATCTTGTTTTACAGTTCACTAAACAAGCAATCACTCTGAATTCACATAAGTGCTCAGACTTCCTGTGTATGTTTTTTGAGTTGAGGTTCTTCTTGGTAGATGTTTTGAACATTGAGACATTATATGCCTTGGTTTCCATGATCGAGTAGCTACTTGTTTACTGTAGGAATGTATGACTCCATGAGCCCAATGGGAGAAGCCTTATTTTTGTTGTTCCAACCAGCATGAATTTCATATACAAATTAAAGAGTTAGCCATCTTTCTTGTCCTTCAAAGCATATCAAAAATCTGTGAGAGAGCCCTCTCTGACTAAGGAGGCTAAACCTTAGTCTAAAGCCTGGTCTGAAACAGTTTCATGAGATCTTATTAAGTAGCAGCCCTTAGTACGGATTTTGTGATAACAGACTCCATTCATATCGGTGGCCCAATCTATTCCTAACAACATAGGATAGGGATTGTTGTCATCGAAAATTTCTATTATTTCAAAATCCACCTGCGCCCTCGCGTCTTCAATATCAACTGTTATCCCTTGTAACCTTCCCATGGGAAAAACCTTCTATTTGTTCGCCATTCGTAATTGAACAGGGGACCATTGTAGCATGGGCTTGCCCATGCATTCCCATGTTTGCTTTGGTAATACATTTGCATCTGAATGCAGATCTAGGATTACTTGATCCATTTCATACTCACTAATCTATGCAGTCAACCTCATTTCCCTTCTAGTGCACAATGCATGCTTTCCCAATTTCCTGACTACGCACAGTTCTCCTACCCCTATGCACCTGTTGATCAGTTCCTATAGTCCTTTAACATCCCTGTTGTCACACAACAGTTTCATGCATGTCTCCAGAAAGGTAGTGAGCATTGAAGGATCCATTCCTGGCTCTAGTTGATCCTTACTCCCTGAAGTGGAGGCCTCTGCGAAGCTCTTCTTAACTTCCATAAATGTCTCCTTTGTGTGTTCTATTTCAAACTCGGGTTCCTTTGCAAGAGTGTTGCAAGCCCACGTACTTTCCTCTGGCTGCTTCCTCATATCCTCTCCCATGGTTGTACCGCTTCTGAGCATCATGTTTACATTCGGGTCCTCTTTGCGTGATTCAAACCTCATCATTTATATATTCTGAGTAGGGGGAGGCTAGAATACCCCTTTTTCACGCATCTTTGTGATCAACGTAGGACAGTCTATTATTTCATGATCAAACTGAGCACAATATGAATAGGATATCCTTGTCGGGTTGGTACAATCACGGGCATAGCACCCTGGTCCTCCGCAATTGTAACAAATTAACTGTCTGCAGCCTCTTCCTGGTCCCATTCCGCCTCGTCCCCGACCTTGCCCCTAAAATCCAGCGCACACCATCCCTGCATCTGGGTCAAAGGCTTGCGTTTTGTTCTACATCCTATAGCCTGGGGTCTGATTCATCATTAACTTGTAACTGTGGCAAGTGCGTTCATCACGGCCTACGAACCTGCAAAAATTACAAAACAATTGCTGGGTTGTCTGTGCATATTTCTGTAGCAAATGACAATTGTTCGTCGTGTATTCCCTCCTATCTAACCGATCGCACACCATAAAGTGGGTGTCACACTCAACCCTACCTGCGCCTCCGGATCCTCATTCCCTACTCCTCTGAATACTAGTATTTTGATCGTGCTCACCATACTGAAACATGGAGGTGGTGGAGGTTGAGTGGGTGGAGATGGAGGTGAAGGAGGTGAAGTGGGTGGTAGTGTGGGTGGAGGTGGTAACCGTGGAATCCGCTACCTTATCGAACTAACCGCGCTTCTCGGATAAACCCTCGCGAGCTCATCCTCGCTCTCTCGTGAGGGTGAAATTAAGGGACTGTTTTCTACTTCTTCACTACTTCTGCTTTTGTAGATCTTTCCGCTCCACGTAGTCCCAAACACTAATTTATTCGCCTAACCCACTTTTCACATAACAACATCTTAATCCAGGTGTTCAAAGATTTAATATACTTACCTTGCGACCCCTTGAGAAAACGTCCCTCTGCCTCGCTGTAACTAACCGTCGTGTCCATCGTGAACTCAGTGATAAATCCTCCTATTATTCGGTCGAGCCAGTGGTCCACAGCTCCCGCTACCTTATCTTCTAAGGCTTCTAGTCGATACACCAGTTTCGGAGTCCAACCACTCTTCAATTTCCTTCTTTGTTTGGTTCCAGTGGCATGACATTAGACATCCCTTATGCAGATCCTAGTCCCGACAACAGAACCATTTATTGGCTTTGTGGGGCTGACCCAGGTTTGGAAGTGATTTCACCAAGAAAATCCCAGTACTACTGGCCCTTTCAGCAAAAATCCGTGGAGTGCAGACTGATGTCTCACCCAAAGTAGTATGGGATGATGCTAGAACCAGGTTTCCGCACCCTGGGGATGTCTGATATGAGGTGATTGGAACATGGTCCAACCTTCGCACTTACTCTGCTACGCGCACCTACAGGCACCCCACACCCTGTGATACTGTCTTCACACAGGTATAGCCGCAGCACGACCTGTGTTATTTACCCAAGTCTTCCTTAATTAGTCTTTGTTAGCTGATTACTTAGATTAAATTCACATATAAGAATTCATACGAGTATTCATCAAGTGTGCGCAGTAAATAAACAGAGTAAAAGTAATGCATAACATCAAAGGCCAAATTCAAGAACAAATGCACAAAGTAAAATTCTCTTTATTATCTTTCAATCCCAAGTACAGACCTGACTCTTCCCTATGCACTCAACTGCAAGGGTCTACGCACTCAGCTGCAAACTCTACTAGGCCTCTATGCACTTAGCTACAGAGCCTCTTCCTACTACTACTACCTAGTACACTTCCGATTTCACTCTTAACCTTAACCCATGCCTTCGCTATTCTATCAATCTTCTACCAAGCTTAGCTCTACACTTAGAGCCTTGCTTTACTTATACAATCCCATGGTTCGCAAACCATGGGTAGGCTGACACATCTTTACATTAAATTACAATTCTTAGGGTGGACAACCCTATGACTCGATTATACAATTCACGCTTCACGCCCATACTTCACGGAGTTCTACACCATCTTTGACCAAAACTTGGGCTTTAAGCCCCAAAACCTGTTGTGGGTGATCCCATGCCCAAAAATGAGGTAGAGTCTGAGCTAAGGATGCTCGACCCCACCGACGGGCAAATGAAAGTGAATGTGAATGTGAATGCATGACGATACTGAGTGTAAGAATAAGTGAATGATCATGCGTGCAGAGTGAAAGGAAGACTCATAGAACAGAACAACACGCATGTTGGTGAGGCGAGTTGTTGAATTGGTGACCATTCATGAAAAACAATTTCATGCATGTGACAACAGAGAGATGTTAACGAAAACATAAATAGTGCTAGTACATCTAGTATGTATCAAAACGACAGCAAGCACTCACTGAAATCAAGCAAACAACATTCATATGAAGTGAAACACAAAAAGTGCCAGAAATGAAACACAAGACATGGAAGGTGGGCTTACCCAAAAATAGATGATCTGAATGTGCCGATGAATCCTAGATGTGATGTGGGATGTCAGAGATGCAAGGTTGATGTGAGGAATGAGCTCTGTAGTGTCTAGTTCATGAGTTTTGATGAATCGAATATGTGACGCACATGCCACAAATCATGAAGACTGACACTTCGTGGGAGGCTTCTGAAATGATCCTTGCATGCAAAGTCTAGCTACTAAAAGTAGATCCCTAAATCAAGGGATGCTTTTGCATGCTACCCTGGGAGAAGCAGCCCATGCATACAAATAATTTTTGCGAAGTCCTAGAGGGAACCTTTCAATTAAACTACACATGCAAGAGGTTGCTCAACTATTGGGAGAAAATGCGCATTTCTAGAAGGGAGTTGGGTTGGCTGTCGAGGAGATTTGTGCAATTTATGGGCAGAGAAGCTGATTGCTGCCCATGATTGTGCAATTCCTGGGCTGAGCATCCCTACTGGGAGGAATTGCATAATTTTTTGGATGAATCTTGACTGGCATATTTGTGCAATTCTGGAGCCCAACAGACTACCAAACAAAATTATGCAATTTCTGGAGGGAAGGTTGGTTTCCCTCCAAAATTGCACAATTTCTTAAGGGAGATGTTCAACCTACAGCTGGACCAAGTCTGGAGGAACAACTTGTGAGGGGAATGCAACAAGCTCTGATGGAAATGTTATCATTCTGCAAGAAGATCACTGAAGCTCGTGTACTTGACAAAGAAAGACATGCTTCTGTGAAAGGTTGGTATGGAGGCTCGAAAATGAAGCTAAGGAAAAATTTTGGAGGGTGGTTGTTACCGCTACAACACTTGGTGACACAATGGTATAACTCCATCTCTTTGAATGGACCTTGTTCATGAAAGGCAAGTCTAACACCTCCCGAAGTATTGTTTAGTTCTTAATTCGTCTTGGTTTCCACGCTTGATTGTAAGATGTAGCATCTACGAAGATCTTTGTCAATTGACACACATTCCAAGCCAAGTCAATAGAGTTGTTTCGATTTAGGTTGAGGGGTATATTGGTGCACAAGTAGTATAGTCTTCAGAGTCTTAGTTTCATCTTTGGTGTTGCTCCATTGCAAGCAAGCCTGGACAGTACCCCGGCGGAGTCACATAGGAAGACAAGCATGGCTCCGCTACTAGTGAGCCTAGTTAGTACCCTGGTGGAGTCACATAGGAACACAAGCATGGATCCACTACCAGTGAGCCTAGTCAATACCCCGACAAAGTTACTTGCATCACCTCTCTGTGCATGAAGCCTTTCTCTTCTTTCGCGTTATTCATTTTCATTTTTTCAAACTTTTTTCACTTTTTCATTTTTTTCATTTTTCATCTTCGTAACTGTGCACAACACTTATTCATTTTAAAGGTGGAAGAGGGATCCTGAATTATTGGGAGTAGAAGAGAATTTTCTTGCAGAGAAGTAGTTTATGTATACCTCGTATGTGCTTGTTAAGGTTTTCCCCCTTACATTACTCTACTTGACTAAGCTAACAAGAATTAACCCAAAAACAACTGACTAGAGTAGGTGATACTAGTTAGCACACAAGAGTTGTGTTTTCAACAAGGTTCACTTTGAACAATACGTATTTTCCATTGATGTATCATGGACTAAAAGTAACAAGTTCTTCATACGGAGGCAAGATGGAAAAAAACCAAGCAGTGATAGTTGCATAAGGTCTCTTGTACTTTACCCAGCTTGTTTCAAGGGTCATGCATGGTTTCATGTGAAACTAACCTACAGACGAAAAAAAAAAAAAAAAAAAAAAAAAAAAGTAGAAGCAGAAGTAAATGCAAAATAAAGTGAGTAAGCAAAAAAGCAAGAAAACAAGCAAGCAAAGTAAAGAAGAAGCAACAGTAAATGCAAAAGCAAAGTGATTAAGCAATCAAGCAAGCAGATAAACAAACATGCAAAGAAAGAAAGAAAACAAACATGCAAGCAAGAAATCTGAAAGGAAAGGCAACTCCTAGTCCTAAGATAATAGTAAACGAGCTTGATCACGTGAAGTGATACTTCCAATGCAGCCACAGGTGCATTGGTTGACCCATGTTGGTGAAGGCATGGTCCGCGAGCACCACAGTTGTGCGAACCAGCAATTGTGAAAGATACAACAATGAAGACATACACCATTAGGGGATTTTTGAGGTCTAAAATGGTTCTCCTAAGTAAATTATAAAATAATAGTGGAAATAATAAAATAAGATTACATGATATCATCAAATCTTAGAGGGAAAAAAGAAACAACTATTTTTTCAACTCATATTTTCAACTTATCTCCCTATGGGTTTACTTAAATTTCAAGCGGAAACATGTGTTGGATGCATAATTTTATTCCTCATCCAAGGAGTACCCACGTTTCATACTTTCGATGGACCCTGCTACACGAAAACTGAGAAATACAAGAAAAACATGGTTGCAATCATGTTTTATTCATGTATTTCTTGTTTTTAATGTAGAAGGGTCTATTGAAAGTATGCAACATGGGTACTCCTTGGATGAGGAATAAAATTATGCATCCAATGAGTGTTTTAATATTTTTACATTTTTACTCCAAAAATGGTGAATCATCCCCCATGGTTGACATCATCATCTTGAACCCTATTGCTTCTTATAAAGTTTATCTTGGTTTTACATTTTTCTTAGGAGGCCTATTTTAGACATTAAAAGTCCCCTAATGAATCTGAGATTACGAGCGTCCATAGAACAAAAATGAGTGAAATTGCATGACACAGAGTCCGTGGACATATCATGATGTTGTGTGAAACAACCTACAGATGTTAAGTATATTCACACTCTTGACTGTGATACGCAACCATATGTGAGGAAGGTAGACCATTTACATTGTGCAAGTGTGCTTACTGAGTAAGATTCCTCCAATGCCTAAGCAATGGGATCGTGTAGTTCGAGTGGAGGAAGTGAAATCTACATGTTAGATTGATCTTCAATGCATACATATGAGCGATGAGGAGACTTGCATGTTTGAACAATTTCCTAATCAGAAGTGAACCCAACCTCAGGATAGCGAGGGCCTGTCATAACCATCAGCTCGAGCTGAAGTGCCTCAACAATCTGGGGCGTATCGTCTTCGTTGATAGATGGATCATCGTAGAACAATGTCCAAGACGGATTAACAAAGAGTGAATCAACATTGTGATCAGATGATGGGGTGAAATGATCACAACAACTATGATCAGAAAATGTAGGATGTTGGTCGACATCCTCATGATTCGATGAATCACATAGAGGGGTAGATGAGAAGCAAGAATGTTCATTCTTTGCGTTTCCGAAAAAGATGGATGAAAAATCAAGTGGATATTCAAAGAATGATCGGTCCTTTCCATTTTTAGATGATGGATTGACATCCAATGTGTCCTGCGAATGATTAACAATGGGTGCTTTCGTGGGCGGAGATACACATGAAAAATCATGGATGGCAAGATCAACAAGGAGGTCAGGAAAAAACGGAGGAGGTACGGACTATAAGGATGGTCCTCTACCATTGGTGGATGTTCAAGCTCCTAGTCATGCTCTTCATGAATGTCAGCGCATGCTGGTTGTGCAACACCAACTCTGTCGATAGATATATCCTCATTCAAAACAGGTGTAGAGTCTAAAATAGAAGAACACAAGATAGTGTCATCAGAAGGATTATCCCAGTTCAAAGATGTAGGTTGAGGTATAAAATACATGTGATGAGGTATGGGACTCACAACCAAGTCTACGCAAAAATCGGAAGGAGCAATGTCATGAGGATGCGATGGCTGAATAGATGTGTGTGCATACTCTCCCGCATCACACTACGATGGTGGAGTTGTTTGATGAGGGGACGACAGATAGTCACTTGTCATAGTGATTGTGCTTCTCTGTGATTGCACAACTCCATCATTGAAGTACGTTGAGCATGGTTTAAGCTTTAACTTATCCTTTGGATTGATAGATTGGACAAGGCAGTATTTGAATCTGTCCATGAGATACTAAATTTTCATCTGAATTTTCAGGGCTTCAAACATGAATAGATGGAAGCACTCCGAAAACTCCATAGGTGATTCCTGTGGGGCATTCTATTGTTTTAACATTTTTTTATCAAACACTTTAGGATAAAAATGGTGGAAATCATATTTGATTAGATCGTTGAACTGCTTGAATGAGTGCATGGAGTTATGAGGTAGTGTGCTACACCATTGTGATGGGTGGTTGCGAAGTGTGTGTGTGTACATCGAACAAACCTCTATTTCATTAAAATATTCCATGCCCTGCATGAGTGCATGGAAGTCATCTAAGTGCTTAGGCTATGCCACTTCACCTTCACCATCATACATAAGTTGTGACAAGTGATCTGAGAACTCCCTCTTGACGTGAAAGATATGTCCATTGGAGAGACATTTAAAAGGGAGAACTATAACAAATTCCATGATAGATATGTGAAGATTCAAAACAGATGATGAGGGCTCAACTTTTCATCTGCCCTCCTTCTAGAGCCAAAATGTTGTCGGTACTAGACCTGCCAACATGTCAGGGGATCTCCCTGGTAAGAAGTCCCAATTAGACCTCAGACTGTTTGGTGTAGGAGTCCCAGCAGTGGTTCATACGGTAATGATTTGACCATGACTTTGCATAAAGGCAAGTAAGATGTCTCCGTTGGTAGCAGGGGTGTGATAGTTGCAATGAGCCAAGGAAGGTGCATGAGAGGTTCTAACACATAGGGGTTGAGATGAGTACACCCCTTGGAAACCTATGATCACACTGAGTTAAGAAGGGAACACACGAGTAAAGATGCATCACAACATGGAAGGCAAGTTTGCTAGCAATCTAAAGTGATGGTTAAACCAACAACAAATTTCAGAAAGATTCATACATACATACATAGATAGCTATACATGCATGCATAAGAAAACATATACATATATCATTTAGAGTAAACTAGATAGCATAGAATACAATACAACATATGCATGAAATGTTTTGGCTCTTGTTATATTAAGAAGTGTAAGTTCTAGTCATACAATACATCCATGTCCAACTACTAGTTCTAACAAAGGAATGTTACAGCCACAACCGTCTTCTCCTCCAAAGAGATATACTAGCTCTGCACAATGGAGAAGCCAAGGCTCGTTACAATACTATCTAAGCTCTCTCTAAGATAGTCTTATCAAAAGCTTGGCTAACCAAAAGACTTTACAATGAGTTATGAGGTCCTATTTATAGCAAAGGGTGGGGTGACCCTTGACATTCCCCTTCGTGACAGTTCATCTACCCTCATGACTCTTCATCTACTCTATGACTGTTACATCCAACTATCGACACTTGAACTTCCACTTGAAAATACGTTACATTACAATGCACATGTGCTCATGTGAGACAAAATGGCTTGAGAAATCCATGAAAAACATCACTGACATTCAGTCCACTGTGGTGAGACCAACTCTTTCACATGCTTGTGATGGTGAAGGTGGTGAGTTGATGCCCAGCTTGGTCGTCCATGATGGTGTGCATGCGCTCCATGGTAACATCTTACTGAAGCAAACTCTTGCCTCCGTTGCATCTTGGTGCCTTGGTGTGGCTCCTCCTTCCAACTCATCTTCTAACATGTGCATGATCTTCTTGGGTGTGGCCGAAATAGTAACACGCTAATGCATAGTGTCATGTTGATATTTTAGTGTGTACTGATGGTCATGCGCATCAACTGTTGTTTCTAGGAAAACTAGTTTCTTTTCGATCTGCTAGCCCTCTAGGATTGGCAGCTATCCTAGAAACAAACAATCAAAGCAATTTGGGATTTCCTCTATGTATGATAGATAAGAGAGAGGTAAAGGAACCAACCTGGATCTTCCGCTTAACTCCTTGCTTGATCTCTCTCTCCCTTGAGAGAGCTTGCAACTCCTCTCCTACTTATCATGCTTAGAGAATACCTGTAGAGACAAAGCAACAAAACACCATCAAAGCATCTTGATCTATTATATCATAAGCATTGCAGAATCAGAAGTACAATGAACATATAATAGCATTTACAAATAACAACATTCACAAATACACGATTGTATGGAGGAAAACTCAAAGAACTTTATTAAATATGAAGGGAGAATTACAACTCGGCTATCTGATACAGCATCATCCTCCCAGCATCAAAGCCCTCTTCACCTCATGAAAAAGCAAGATCACCCAACAATACAATGCTCTTTCTCAAAGACAAACTATCAACACTTCCTTGCAAATCACAAAATTCCAGCCCCCAGATCTCTTAGATGAGGGATCCATTTATAGATGTGTGCAAGGGTGTGAGTCATCTCTGGGTTTTTGATTAGTGTCATTCCACTTGTTGTTCTTGGTTCCACTTGGATATTTCTTGGATCTCTTACTCATAACTAGGCGAATTTAGAGAGACAAGTGTCATAGGAGAAGTTTCTACAAGATTCCATGAGCATCCACTTAGCAAACTGTCTCAGACATTTGTCCATTCTCGCTCATTGCACCCCACAGAAGGCCTCTTCAATATGCATCACACTTGGCTAGTGTAGGAGTCAATATGCATCACACCCTGACAGTGGAGCAATCAGTATGGTCCAGTTTTGGCCATTTCTGAGTGGGTTTTCAGGTGGAACTTCTAGGGAATGATGTAATCAGTTGACCATGATCCTTTAGGGTATGAAACATCACTTTTATGGGTTAAAGAGCCATATTTTATCGACATATAAGATTGGGGTTGAAGTGCCCAAATATGTCTATAACAGTTGCCCCCTAAAGCATGAACTCATAAATATTTGATGTCGAGTGAAATGCTTTATCATGAGGATCCGAGGTATTTGAACTGGAAGGTGACCTGTATAAGATACAATACAATACATCATCATCATATTATTTTCATGATCTAGCTGAGGTGGGCATTCCCATTCTTAGCTTTATAAATTCATTTTCATGTACATAGAATGGATAATCGTCCGCAGTTGCAGACTAGTGATTCTTCATATGGAGAGTCATCATCCTTGGATTGGATGACCATCAGTGCAGCTTCTGTGTACATTTGATGTCTTTATATTCCTTAATATATCGTAGCCCAGATGGATGAAACTAGATCCGGGGTCTTCAAACTCGTTCAATCTTCACCCGATGTACAAGTCGATCCATGTGAAAAGATCTCCTGAATTCGAACATGGAAAGACATCATTTGATTACCAGCCAATAATGTAAGTTGTTAACAAACGCGAGAGGAATCAAAAATAATGATAATGACCCTCAAGGTACTACAGTACAATTCACATGGTGTGAATATATGATCTGATGTTGAACACGACGCAAAATCTTTCGGTCGAAGGCCATTGATGTCAACCTGTCGCTGGAAGTGAGAAACTTGCCATTGAGGCATGCAAGCTTCAAAGTACTGAAAGGGTTGTTTTTAAGTAAACTTCTTGGATAATGAGTTGATGTTGACAAGAAGTGACCCTTCGTAGGAGGGCCTTAATATATCCCACATATACGACACAAAATGAAGCAAATGACTTTCTGGAGGTGAAAACGATCTAATGACACAAGGTTCAGGAATGGCGGTCATGAAAAATGGAGGGTGAAGGTATTATAGTGGATGAGGCATTAACTAGATGGTGAATTCTCAACTGAATGACTTCTCTTGAAGATATTGGCGACACTGAGATGGATTGGTAGTGTTAACCCCAAAATATGGATGGTATGGAGGACCAATGGTGATATGATCGGTGAACGGAATAACCCAACCTGACTCAATCATGGTGATGGAGTGAAAGTGTCATGTTCAAGAGAGACCAGCTACCATAAAATTATTCCAGTTTTCTTCCCTTTTTCCCAGTCATTGTTGACTAGTACATCTTTATTTTTGTCAAGCTTGAGGAGGATAACATATGCTCGTTCTATAATTTGCCCTTCGGGAAAACCTGCCGCTATGTTGTAATGAGCCTAGCGACATTGAAACTCGTTCTTGTCTAGGGGACAAGTTTGTCGCTATTGTTTTAACGAGTTTAATGACAAGGATAACTCGGTCCTTTTCATGTTTAGAGAGTTTGAAAAGGGATGAAAAGGAAACTCCAACAGTTCTTTTTCATAGCATAATCCCTTATGTTCAAAAAAGAATAAAATAATACAAAAGGGACGACTTTTCGATCACTTTAGCGAGCTGAAAAAGACAAGTGCTCGAACTTTTTCATGAGATAATCCCTCAGGTCTGAAAAAGATTAAGATATATAGGAGGGATGGCACTTTCCCTTACTTTAACGAGCTGGAAAGGCCAATAGCTCGACAATCTTTTCATATTTGATGAGTCTGAAAAGAGTTTAAAGGAGACTCATTTTTTAGGAACGAGTGGCATTTAGGGTAGCAACTAGTTTAGGGTAAGCTTGGAACTTCTCGAAACAAGGTAATGTGAAGAGGTTGGCTAACAGGACCACTCATTGCAGTTATTCCTAAAAAAGGTAAACAATCAAGTGGAAGCATATCATTGGCCAAACGAATGGAGGTGATGGCAGGAACACAACCAAGGCTCAAAAGGTTGATAGCAGGGCAATCACAAAGGTTATCTACCAAAGGTGGATTCATTTTTTAACGAGCTTGAACTCGAAGAAACTATGCTCAGTGGTAGGTTTATTTTTTAATGAGCTTAAACCATGTGACAACATGCTCAGTTTTTAGTTTTTCTTTTTATGTAAGCTAGAAACGACCAAACTAAAAAGCTAGAAACACTAGAAGGCTAAGGAACTACTAAGGTTAGGTAGGATGGTTTTGTCAGCAATTTAGACAAAACACTTCCTTTCCTTCATCCGCAGCATAGACAAAGGTGAATGGTGTGACAGACCAATCACCTAACCTAAGAATTTAAAAAAATATAAAAAGCTAAAAATCTAAAAAAGCTAAAAAGCTAAAAAAAAGGAAATTAGTTAGTTTTAGCTTGCATAAAAATGTTTGCATGCCCCCAAGCATCGAGAAAAGAAGAGTCTCTAGTGACCATATGGAAATCACTATGGTTAAGCAGGATGGTTTTTGTCAGCGTTTAGACAAAACACTTCCTTGGAAAACATAGTAACAAAACACTTCCTTGGCTTCGTCTACATAGTGGACAAAGGTGAATGATGTTTTAGACCAATCAAGACCAATCACATAACCTATAGGGAAACCTATCTTTTCAGCTGGGTTCGTCTCAAAATAGACAAATTTGCATGCCCCCTAAGCTTTGTTACATTCACTGGACTACTCCCGGAAATCAGGTGGATGGAATTAATGTTGAAGAGACACTCTTGATGCAAAAAGACCATTTAGGGATGATGATTGACTTGGAGCTATACTTGAGCCTGGAAATGAAAGCTGATCAATAGTGGTAATTTTGCCTTCATGTGGGAAACACATCATTTGAAAGAGTGTTGAAACAATAGCCTCCATGTTGTAAACATGGTCACGTCCAAGGAGTACATTGTAATCTAACGGCCCTTGGACTACCATCACGTTCAAGTGAACAGTTTTCCTTCCCAAAGTTATCAGTAACTTAGGGAGGATCCCTAATGGTTCACTGGTTCCTTTGTTAAAGCTTGACAAATTCTATGTAACAGGCATAAGCGATGGCAAACCAAGCACTTTCCAAGCAATTGAGGAAAGGATACTCACTGAAGCCCCTTCATCTATGATAGTGCCAAAAACAATCATTTTGTAAATTTCTAATATGATCCGGAATGGTACATTAGAAGGAAGGTAGGATCTTGCTAGTCGATTCCAATCAAAGGAAGTGACTAGACTACTTGGAGGGGGTACTGAATAAATGGTAGAATTGACCCCTTGAGTAGTGGGAACTGGGGGATTCTCTTCCTGTTGTGAAGGAATGGGTGGATTGCCCCCAAGTTCGTTGGACTCTGAAGTGATAAAAATAATTTGAACGGTATCATTCTCACTCTTTTCGAGAAGGATATGCTTTTCTGAAGGTAGATCTAGGTTGACTGCCATCTCGACCTATTGACTTTGATTCGGTGTGGACTTAGAAGATTCACTTTTAGTGATAGATGTTTTGACCGATAGTTGAGTCATGTCAGTTGGATTTTCAACTAGTAAAGGACTTGGGGAGAGCTTCTTGTATCCAAATGGAAGTCGTTGTAGTGAAGTAGGACGATTATGCAAGACTCCTTTGGCTTCATCCAAAAAAGGACAACGGGGGAGGGTATGGTCCCCTTCACATAACTTACATGGAATTTGGACCTTTCTTTTATGCCCATTATTACTAGTTGATGGTGTGCTGTCAACTTTATCACCAGAGGTTGATGACACCATTTGGTGTGAATGGGGGGACCATTCTCTCAAGATGTGAGGAATGCATGGACATTCTTGGTGAAGATGGTCTCCTCTGCAAATTATGCATGGATATTTGGGTTTGAAAATCTTAGTGTGTGGATTTTCACCAAATGCTACATGGTTGCCCCCTTGTTTAACTAACTTCTTCTTCTTCTCCTTCCCTTTCTTGTTCTTCTCAATCACCTGGTTAATAGCATCACTATTTTCACCAAGCGAAGAGGAAGAAGGGGAGGGAGAAACAAACGAAGAAGGCGAAGGGTCAACTTCAGTATAAACTAGTTGTTGATTCGATTGTTGAGGAATTATGGTATTTTGAATGACAAAGGTTGAGAATAGCCATAGCGGCAGACCAATTGTGATTCTTGGAAGGGACAATGTGGCCATATATGGAGCACCAATACTTCCCCAAGAAGAAAATGGACTAGGATTCCCCTCAAGAGGGATTCCTTGATTGGTGGACTCTATTATCTCAACCTACAATGAAGGAACAAGGATGTTATTCCAAATTAAAAAAAAAAATTTAATGACACTTTGACACAAATTTGCTTTTTCAATTTTTAAGAGTTGAGAAAAAGCTAAAGATGACACTAGTCCCCTTCAATTTTTAATGAGCCTGAAGTGACAAGTGCTCAGATGGATCTTTTCTTTTAAGGAGTCAAAAAGGAATGAAAGTGAATACTCTAGAAACCTAGACAAAGGGATTACCAAACCAATCACAAAACTGCAATATACACCTTGGTGATAAATTAAAGAGAAATTACCAAGGACTTATTTATGGTAGTCAATCTTCCCGAATGTTGTGTTCAGTGCATTGTGATCGATAGGGCGGCAGACACAAATTCCTATGGATAAAGGATGTAAGCGTATTGTGGTCTCCCAATATATACTTGATGGTACGGGGAGCACAAGTCCATGCTAGCACTTGTCATATCAAAGAGGAGGAATCACCCAACCTTTGATGAAAATGATAGTTACTAGATTTTATGACGTTGGAACATGTCTCTAGCCTAGACCTCTAGATGTGTTGCGTTTGTAGAAATTTTGAATAATTTAACACATATTCAACAGAGATTATCCTGATCATGTACTATTGCAGAAAACATACACAATACATAAGCTCCTCTATGTTGATCATCAATATAGCAGCATCAATAA
>APFE031507746.1:20994-35887 GCA_000404065.3 Pinus taeda
CATATCCTGCTTCTTGCCTTTTGCACCAGACTGAGAAGCTTTCTTGCTCTTCCCTTTCTTTGCTTTGGCAGCCAAAGCACAATTCTCTTCATCAGCTCCCTTTGACGAAGATCTTCCCTCATACCTATTGTTACTAAATTTATCCTTGAGCGCCAGGTCGCTCTTGCTTTGGAATAACATTCGCAATCCGTTGAAAGACATTTCAACAACACTACTGCAAATTCGAATTCCACCAGCTCCAACTCAACCGCTTCCGATCTAAAATTCGTGAGAACAAAGTATTTCTTGTACAAAGATCAACTGTATGGGCATTCACCGGATATCTCACCTTCCAAAAGAAGGATGAATCCAGAGGCTACCTGGCCCGATTACAGACTCTGCCTAAAGAAATAAAACGTAGACACTTCCTGAATAATAGATCTGATGATCAATCCTCGCTTTGATATCCTGTAGAAATCTCTTCTACAAATCAACCAGCTCTGATACCATGTAGAAATTTTTGAATAATTTAACACATATTCAACAGAGATTATCCTGATCATGTACTATTGCGGAAAACATACACAATACATAAGCTCCTCTACGTTGATCATCAATATAGCAGCATCAATAACAATAAAACATCAAGAGCATTCACACATTAACAGAGTATGTATCCCGGGGAAAGCATCTCGCTAAAAACCCCAACTATCTGTATATTAATGATTGAGTCATGTAACATTACACAGCATAATACTTCTCACAAGTATCTCCACCTATGTTACACACAATACAGCTCAGATCTGAATCAATCACTGGCTAAAATCTCCTTCGCTGCTTGCCTGCCTCCGCTGCTCAATACCTGCTCAAGAACTGATGATAATTCCAAGGCAACCACGTATTTACTTGGTAAAATCACGTGAGCACAAGCTACAATGTGGGAAAATATGTGGGCAAACTCATTGGCATACTCAATCCTTGATTGTGCAAGATCTGATGCACAACTATAGTCACAACTGATAGCAATCTGATTCTCTAACACCTGTCCCTGCTGAACTAAACATGCACTGACATGCAACTGAGTTAACTGATGTATTCATTAGTTGTCTTATTAGTTAATAACTTGTGAATTAATTAATAACTAATTCACCCAACTCATCTCTAGTCTATTTGCCAGTTAGACTAAATACAACCAGTTTAACAAAGCTAAACTGAACACAACTCCATCAACTGCACCTCCAGTACACTAAACTCAACTCACTTGAGTTCTAACTGAAGTCCTGCATGCAAATATTAGTCATCCCATAGGTAACCACGTATTTCCTTCTGGGATCTGCATGTACCACATTCGTAGCTCATCCTGAAGTGCTCCAAGAGAATAAGACAAAGTTTATAGTCTAAATATTATTATGAGCTAATAATATTTGACTGTTCTATATTTAGATTGAGCAGTCACTCCGCTGTGGTGTCACTTCCCTGTGGTCTAAAAATAGAAGTCCATCTATTTTTTCCAACTTGATCAATCATCCATAAACAGCAACCTGCAATTCATAGACATGATCCATATGTCTAAAAATAGACATAGTCTAAAAATAGACTTGCGCCAAAAATAGCCTGCAGGCCCACTTAGTGAAGGCGACTCTTTTCACTAAGCTCCATCATCTTGTTGCAATCTCAAGAGCGTTAGGTTCCAAAGCGTTGTTAAGTTAATTGAAATTTATTTTAGAGTTTATCTTGTTTAGAAGTTTGCCTTTCAAAGGTTCACCGCATGATGTAGATGTAAAATTCCTAAAATGCAATCTACAATGATAAACAATCGTTGTTTACTTTTAGTAATGAAAATCCTAGCTACTAAGGAAAGAAGATTCAATTTCTTTCAAACAAAGAGCAAAGAGCACACACTAAATGCACTTTTCCTAAATCATTTTTTGCACACAGTCTAAATGAAAATGAAAATGCACGTATTTGTTTTTCGTTCCCCTTAATGTGAAAAATGCCAAAAAAGGAAAACTAAGTATTGCAAAGATCTAAAATATTTTACTCAAAGCGACATTTCAACAATTTCTTTTTCAAAATGGAAAGGAAGACTAAACGACACTTTTCAATTTCAAATAGAAAATGCTATCGACACTTCAAATATTAACAAATCGAATCAAATGAATGACAAAAATTCAATTGACTATCCAGTGAAGGAAGACTCAACGACACTTCTCTTTTTGACACAAAACGACAGTTACGATACTTTTGTACCAAAACGACAGATCGATTTAAGCAAATTTTTGGTAAAGGATCGTAAATGATGGACAAATACATAAAAACATTTACTAATCCTAATCAATGGAGGCTGAACTATGTAATGCAGGGAGGCTTCAACAATGAGATATTGTTTATAAGCAGCAAAAACAACTAAACAAAGTTGAAAACAGGGACAAAAGAACCCCAAATTTCAATAGGAGAAATAGGCTCAGTCAGTCATCGCACCTAGGCTTCACAGAAAAAGGGATGCATTGTACTTTTCAGGCTCAGGAGGTGCGATGCATACTGGTAGACAGTGACAGACAGTGCGATGGGCCAGGGAGCGCAACTGAGATGGGTTTTTGCTCAAATTTGTAGCTAATTTCAGTGAGTTAAGCTGAGCTATGATGGACAGCAAAGAGAAAAGTACAGAGGTATGAACTTGAGAGTTTTTTGAGCTACCAAAAGGGCATATAGAATGCTTGTAAGTCAGATGTTCAATTAATAAACTAAACCAGAGATTGACTGAAGCAACATTCATCTACTTTGCACTTGCAGAGCAAGAGTAATTCGAAGGCTATCTGGCTAACGTTAGGCTCTGTCTATAGTTTATAAAAAAAACAACAACAAAAAAACATCTATTCACTCCCCAGTGGAGTCACCATTTTTTTTCCGGGAAAACTAGTGTCTTTTCGATTTGCTAGCCCTCTAGGATTGGCAGCTATCCTAGAAACAAACAATAAAAGAAATTTGGGATTTCCTCTATGTATGATAGATAAGAGAGAGGTAAAGGAACCAACCTGGATCTTCCACTTAACTCCTTGCTTGATCTCTCTCCCTTGACAGAGCTTGCAACTCCTCTCCTACTTATCCCGCTTAGAGAATACCTGTAGAGACAAAGCAACAAAACACCATCAAAGCATCTTGATCTATTATATCATAAGCATTGCAGAATCAGAAGTACAATGAACATACAATAGCATTTACAAATAACAACATTAACAAATACACGATTGTATGGAGGAAAACTCAAAGAACTTTATTAAATATGAAGGGAGAATTACAACCCAGCTGTCTAATCCAGCATCATCCTCCCAGCATCAAAGCCCTCTTCACCTCATGAAAAAGCAAGATCACCCAACAATACAATGCTCTTTCTCAAAGACAAACTATCAACACTTCCTTGCAAATTACAAAATTCTAGCCCCCAAATCTCTCAGATAAGGGATCCATTTATAGATGTGTGCAAGGGTGTGAGTCATCTCTAGGTTTTTTATTAGTGTCATTCCACTTGTTGTTCTTGGTTCCACTTGGAGATTTCTTGGATCTCTTACTCATCCCTGGGTGAATTCAGAGAGGCAAGTGTCATAGGAGAAGTTTCTAGAAGATTCCATGAGAATCCAAAAAGCAAATTGTCTCAGAAATTTGTCCATTCTCACTCATCACACCCCACAGAAGGCATCTTCAGTATGCATCACACCTGGCTAGTGTAGGAGTCAGTATGCATCACACCCTAATAGTGGAACAGTCAGTATGGTCCAGTTTTGGCCAGTTCTGAGTGGTTTTTTAGGTGTAACTTCTATGGAATGATGTAATCAATTGACCATGATCCTTTAGGGTATGAAACAAAACTTTTAGGGGTTAAAGAGCCTTAGTTTATCGACATATAAGATTGGGGTTGAAGTGCCTAAATATCTCTATAACAACTGTCAACTACATGTTCAGCTCCAGTTGGACTTGCTTCTTGTCTTTTCCTCTGTGAGTGTGCCAAATGGGTTAGATCGCATGCATGCACACAATGACATGCATGTTGCTAAATTCCCTTGAATGTGATCAACAACACCAATCACCATGCCTACTCCATGCTAGCTGCCGGGATGAATCTATACCTTGTAAGGGTGTAGTTTCATCCGTCGGTGCATGGTGCACCCCCTGTTGTACCTGTTCTTGCTGCAACTCATTCTCTTGTCTATGCAGCTCTTGTTCTTCCTTGAGTTGCTGCTTGAGCACATGCAACTCCTACTTTGTTCCATTCTCTGCCTTCGCATGATCTTCATGTCATGCCATCACCTCGTAGCCTAAGTTTCCAAAGTTGCTTTCATCACAAGTTGATATGCTTGATCTTGCAACTTTGTTCCGCCTTTGTGTTGTCAACAACCTTCCTCTTGTGTTTGTTTCTTACAATATGTTTCCTTCAGTTGTTGTCGATAGTGTTGCTCATTGTGGTACTTCTGCCATCTTATCTTGATGTCCGTGTCTATGAAGAACTTGATGTCTTCATAGGTAGGAAATCTCATAGACACTTGCTTGGCTGAAACCCATGTTGTGCTCTTAATGGTGTCCTTTGACTCTGCTGTCCTGAAGGCTATTGTAATTGTGTTGTTGAGAGATAGATGAACACTTGTGATGCCTATATAAATAGCAACGCTCATGGAAAGCAATATATCAGTTGAAAACGAAAACAAACTTGAGGACTGACTTGCAACATACCTGTGTGATTTATCATGAAGGTTGCGCAATTTCTATCGGGAGGTCAAGGAGACTAACTTCCAAGACTGCACAAGGAATAGTCGGGGATATAGGGAGGTTTATTGACTGCTGGAATTGTGCAATTGATATTCCATCCTAGCTATTGACTGATGGAATTGTGTAATGTACAATCCCAGCTAGAAATGGTTGCGGGCTCAGTGACTACATTGCGCAATTTTTTGGGCCAATAGTCACTATCCTGTTAGAAAATTATATATTAAAAAGAAATGGAACACAAAATATTGCAGAAATATAAACACAGAAAACACATAAAACATGACAGACATAGTTATACGTGGTTCACCTAGTTTGGGCTACGTCCACAGAGAAACATCCAGTCCTTCAATTCATATTATCCAGCAAACTGAAGAGATACAACATACAACATATATGTTGTAATTCCCTCTTTTCTCTCAATATCTTCTCCCTTCCTCACGTAGAATATAGATCTACATAGACACAATACAATTCCCTCGTATATAGCGAGGAGTTGCCTTCTAGGGCAAAAAACCCTAAATTAAACATAACTTCTACCGTCAAATCTCTGCCTAATGAACGACCCAGATTGACTATGAAATTACAACATTTTACAAGGCAATTTTACATCTATTCTTACCTTCGGGAGCACTACCCTCGATCCCCCCGCAAGGGGGGGCTCCCAAAAGGTCACAGCTGCCCCCCCCCTAGACCCCCCCTGTAGCGAATATTTTACGGGTGGTGTTGCCGCCCCATTTTGAACTGTGGTCCAATGTAGCGATACCTTTGAATGTAGAAGATAATTAGGCTCCAAACCCAACAATCTCTCACTTGGAGACTGATTATAGCAACTCCACCACTACTTCATTTGCTGGACAATGGATCCAGTTTGGACCTAGTTGTTTCTCATCTTCTTCATCATACTTGAAGACAAATTGAAACTGAGCAGATTCTTAGTTTCTCCCTGGTTACAACTTTTGTTAACATATGTGCAAGATTCTGGTTGGTGTGTATCTTTTCCAGCTTCAACTGTCCATCTTCCAACGTTGATCGTATGAAATGGTACTTGAGTTGTATATGTTTAGTCTTGGAATGAAATGCATAGTTTTTTGCAAGATGTATGGCACTTTGGCTGTCACTGTATGACCTGCCCAACTCCTACTTCTTACCCAATTCATCTAGAAACCTTTGTAACCAAATCATTTCTTTACTAGCCTTTGTAGCAACAACATACTCTGCTTCTGTTGTTGAGAGTGCAAAAACACTTTGCAGTTTTGAGACCCAATTGATAGTTTTTCCACCTACAATAAACACATACCTTGTTGTGCTCCTCTTGTTATCTCTATCACCCACCATATCTGCATCAACATATCCCTGTCGAGCAATGTTTGAACCACCAAAGCATAATGCTTGATTTGTGGTACCTCTCAAATACCTGAGAATCCACTTCTCCACCATCCAATGTTCTTTTCCTGGATTGTTCATGTACCTGCTTACAACTCCCACTGCATGTGCAATATCAGGCCTTGTGTAGACCATTGCATACATTAAGCTTCCAACTACTGATGTATATGGAACTTTAGACATATGAGCCATTTCTTCCTGAGTCTTGGGACACTCCACCTTACTTAATTTGAAATGGCTAGCCAAAGGCTTCACCTAAAGCTATCGCCACTTGAACTACCACAAACACGAATTTATTTATATATTAAAAACACAAATTGAATAACTCAAAATTCAAAATTTTATATAAAATTATATGATCAAATTTTATATATATATATATATATATATATATATATAATATAATTTTATAAATTAAACAATAACCGTATATATAGATTAAAATATTAATTTCATAATATTTTAAATAAAATAAATAAATATATTATAATAAATTTAAAAATAATTATTATAGGTTGTTTCTCGTAATTGTAAACTAAGTTTTGTTATTGAAAGAGAATTATCTCAAGTTAAATGATCTATAAATATGAAAAAAAATTCATTATAGTTATTTAAAGCTTTGTTTTGTTTTTTGTTTTTTGTTTTTTTGGAGTCGTCTAACGAGGTAGAGGAATTTCCTGGATGGTCAAAAGTGTTGGAATCCCGAAAAAAAATTTCAAATTTTTTTGTAGAGACAATATTTAAATAGTGGTTTTGATGATGGAAATGGATTCACCACCATCAAAAATTTCTAGGACACCTAAAATTTTGAAGTTTAACAACTGGATTTACAAAAATCCTTGCTGGATTTTCTTAAATATGACCGGAATTTCTATAACTTCCTAGGCAATTTTTCCCGCTGGTTAGACTACGACTTTTTATTATTATTATTATCTAGTGAAATTACAAATCTGTTAGTAGTTGATCGAAAAAATAATTGTTTATTAATTAATTATAGATATTATTTTAGGGAGTTGTGTATCTAGAGGAGGTGTTAGGGTGGCCAAAAGTAACAGGAATTTGACAAATTAAAAAAAAAAAAAAATTCAATAATATACAATAATTGAATAGTGAAAAAAAATATATATAGAATAATTAAATTGGCACTCATCAAATTTCCAAAACATTAAAATTATAAATTTTAATAATTTTTACAAAAATTCGGACCAGATTTTTTTATAGTAGTTAGACTCGGCTTATTCCGTGACCAAATTGATTTGACAATATATA
This sequence comes from Pinus taeda, assembly GCA_000404065.3. Lineage (NCBI taxonomy): Eukaryota > Viridiplantae > Streptophyta > Pinopsida > Pinales > Pinaceae > Pinus > Pinus taeda. The sequence goes on from APFE031507746.1 coordinate 28,387, forward strand.
AATTTAATTTTTAAAACTAAGTGCAATGACTATTTCAGATATTATTTCAACTGTAAATGTCTGATGATATTATTTCAACCGTAAACGTCTGATGTTTGAATGTTCTAAATCTAGCGGCCCACGGGTATTTCGTCATGCATGTTCGAATGGCGGGACCGCTGAACCAGGGAGGATGTCGTTCAAAATCAATGATTTTCAACGAATGTTTACAATGGTCCCCTCGCCCACGCACCCATTTTCTTCCACACAATCCCAGTCAAATTTGATTGATCATCGTCTGGTTGTAAACATAAAAAAAAACATGGTCAACGTCTTCAACAAATTGCATCACCAAATCATCTTAACTCGGCCACGAGAAGGCCAGTTCTTTGCAGAGTTGGAAATCTCAACTGTTTTGTATCTACATCCACCATAGAGGAATAACAGAAAATGCCTTTGTAGATTACATTTCTGTTCGAAGCAGACCAGGTGACACAATGAATAACAAAACATCATCCCTGGCTGTTCTTGTTTGCATCATCCTCTGTTATTATTGCTCTTTATCTGCTGCAGCAAAAAGTACAGATCCTCTTGAAGGTAATTTATTCACATTTAACTCAGTCATAAATACTGCAATTCTTATATCTTTAAGGTATCAGTTTCTGAGAAGCAGCGGGCCTTCAGTTTGCACAAATGACTTTTAGTGTAAATTTAAAAGAATGGGTACATGTCAAGATTTATTTGCTTTGGTTGCAGTGTATGTCCTTAAACGAGTTAAGGCCCATCTTGGAGATCCATATGGAAAGCTGAAGAACTGGGAGACGGGTGATCCATGTATGGTACCTTGGACAGGAGTGTTATGCTCCATGGCAACTGCAGCAGATGGCTACCTTCATTTACAACGCCTGTATGTTCATTACATGATTTCTCACATCTGACGCATTAGATGGTTTAGGTTTCTCAAATTTCTGATTTTCTATGTTTTGTATGCATTTAACTAAAAATGCGATAAGAATTTGATTATAGGTGGATTGAATATGTTTGCATGAGTTCCCGAGTCTTCTTATTGTAAACTGCCGGAAACCCAAAGCTATGCCATGCACCTTGTGCTGAATTTCGGCAAGCTATTCGGAAGTCTAGGATAAATGGACAGGAAATCTGGAACTTATTTATAAGTCACTAGGAAGCTGTAGGGTTTCATATACATGGTTGGAGGCTTAAGTTTTCACGAGTCCAGAGGTTTGAAAATTTCAAAGTAATGCCGCCGGCGCAGGCGTCCTATGCAGGTTTCTTAAACACCGAGTCACACTGAACCCTGAAATTCCCCACCTCCAAATTTTGATGTTAAATGGGTGGTATTCGTATTCATCATTATATCCAATTTCAACAGTCAATGCGACATTGCGATGGCAAGCTAACATGTTAACCATAAGAGCTGATATCCTAAATAGTTTAGGACCTAAATCTGCCCAAAAATTACATATAACCTGATTTTGCATCGAACAAGTGAAACAATGCTTCGTATCAATGATTAGTCCGTGGGGCAAGGCAAACATTTCCTCTGAATTGTTTTATAACACCAATGCCTGCATCACTCATTAGATTTTCGGCAGGTTAGCTTCTAAGTGTGAAAATAAGTGTGCAGGCATTCACTATTACTCTAGGTCATCCTTCAATCATTTTTGAAGAATTAATTTTTAATTTTTTTAATGCTTATTTTGGGTTGCTTTGCATCACCTTCAATTTTCTTTAGCTGTACTGAAACTGTTCAAACCACCTTCAATCTTTCCCTGAGCCGGATACTCATTCTTATTTCATCCCCCAACCATTTTTGATGAATTAATTCTTTTTATGCTTATTCGGGGTTGCTTTTATGTATCCTTCCATGTGATATCGTCACCTTCAACTTACTTTAGCTGTCTTGAAACTTTTCAAAGGTATTGTGGTTTGCTTTTATGTATCCTTCCATGTGATTTCGTCACCTTCAACTTACTTTAACTGTCTTGAAACTTTTCAAAGGTATTATGGTTTACTTTTCCTGAGCATATATGTGGGATGCCTTTCGTTACCACTCATATTGTATGAGAATTGCTTCATGTTGAAGACCCTGCAAACCCCCGATGTCTGGGTACTTCCTAGTGCACGATGTCTTAGTACTTGCTAATTCATAAGTTATTGGTTACTGCGATCTAGGTGGATGTTGGTGGCTACCCACCTATCCCATGTGGACCCCCACAACTGTCTCTTTCAGTTTTCCAGTTTCCGTAATTGTAGCACAATTTACTATTTTTAGCAGTTTTTTCGGGTCCTGAACTTCCAGAGCCGTTTTGAGGCCTTAAATGACATTTTTTGGGGAATCTAGGAGCAACATGGTTTTATGGATTGATGTTTCTTTTCCCAAAGTTGTAGTGTTTGGATAGATCTTTCTAACAAGCTATTGTACGCGTCAAACGAAGATCGGGTGCCAAAGTTACGACCCCGGAAAGTTGATGTACCAACTTACCCAAACGGGGCCCACAATTTGGCGTTTCATCTTCTAGGGTTAGGTTTTGGGATGTTAAGGGTTTTACATTGTTTCTCAATAATAAATAGGCCTTCGAGCCTCATTTTAACATAGTTCAGAGGCATGCAACCGCCACATCTCTTCTCAGAGATAAGCTACCATCGCCCTAGCTAGTTTATTCCCATTTCTGGTTGTAAGCATATTTCAATATTTTCCATTAATGAAATGAAGCATTATTTCCACTGCATCTTTGTGTATATGGTTATCTCTGTATTTTGTTGTGTTCCTTTTTAAATCCGGATCAGTGGTATCAGAGTGGTCTGCTTTTTCTCTATTTTTCTTTGCATGTCACCAACAAGGTTGAGATATAAGGAGTTAGGGCTTGAACTGGTCGAACCTTTGCAAGACCATCCTCGTAAATCTCGATGGCCTCCTATGGCGGATGGAAAGAAAGACGAGGGGGTAGGAGATCCTATCAAAATCTTTCTTGAAGAAGCGCTCAAGCGACAAAGGAACGCGATGATGGATAGCTTTGACAAATCCTTTAGTGGCTACCTAGAGGTGATGCATCGGCTTGCAACAGCTACTCTGGAAATGCCACACCGTTTAAGGTACAAGTTAATTTCAAAATCCCCATATTTGAGGGTCAAATAGACACGGGTGCTGTAAATAAATGGTTAAATCTGCTAGAAGGGTATTTGTTTGTTCATGAATTTTCGAGTCGGGAAAAGATTGTTTTTGCTCTTCTCAAAGCAGCCCCTCACACCAAGGACTGGTGGGAAACTTACTGCGAGTAGAAGGATGAAAGAACAGGGTCACTCTTCTCAGCCACACCCACTTGGGATTCATTCCGAGATTGCATCAAGGAGTAGTACTACCCTGTCATAAGCTATGAGGACAAATACATCAAATCGACCACACTACGGCAGGGAAGGGACCAGGATGTGTCAGAGTTCACAAACATTTTTCATACCCTTCACACACAGTTGGGTATCAAAGATTCTAATCTACATCTGGTACTCAAATACTTTGGCTGCCTACACAGAGACATCTAGGAAGAGATGGAGTTCCTGAACATCTCATCGCTGGGCACGACGTATCGATACACTGTCAAAATCGAGAAAAAATTCAAACAGAAGAAGCGAGACTTTGGATCTGCAAATCTAAGGTCTAAAGGAAAAAGCCAAGGTGCGGTGACCCAAGACAACCCGTCGAAGCCACAAGAAAATAACAACACCACGAAGCCAAAGGACACAGGAAAGTGGTGTGAGTTCCATAAGAGTCCCACTCATAACACAAGTGAGTGTCGGACCAAGCAGTCGCTGTGGCCGAGTTGAAGGCTTCTTAATCAGATGCATGTTTTGATCCTGAGCTAGAACCCAACAAGGGGAATGGCAAAGGGAAGCAGATCATTGATGCGGATCCCAACTCCATTTTTGCCACTACCAAGATCTAGAAAAATGAGCCCAAAGATCCAGAGGAGGGGGAACATCTTTTCCACTCACAGATGTGGGTGAAGGGTTTGCCGCTGCAATTCATTGTAAACAGTGGCAACCAAAAGAACTTCGTTTCAGCAGAGGTCATGAAGCGGTTGGGCCTACCGACTACACAACAACCACAGTCGTACAATATCGGGTGGCTTCATGAAGGACGAGATCTTAAAGTTTGCCAGCAGTGTTGCCTTCCCTACAAATCAAGCCCTTCACAAATGAGGTATTGTGTGATGTTACACCTCTGGATGTTTGTGATGTACTATTAGGCCAGCCATACTTGTGGAGGCAACATGTTGTGTATGAGTCAAGGCCTCGCGATGTCTTTATTTCTTTGGATAATTCATTATACAGGATACCAGAGGTAGCCCCACCTACTGCCACCTCTTTGATCACTGCCAAGAAAGGTACCAAGCTCATCTCCCAGACTAGGAAATTCATCTTTTGTCCGGTTCGCTCCCAAAGTAAGGGGAATATCATTGCTACATCCATGACCCCCGCAAAGGGTTCCTCCATGCAGCAACAACAACAAAGGGATACGGTCATGAAAGAACACAGGAACAATTTCTCCTCACCCACAGGGGTACCACACAAGTTTCAGGTGGGCGACAAAGATTGGTTACATCTGCAAAGAGAATGCCTTACCAGAACCCATCAAAAACTTAGACCACTCTGACATGGTCCTTACACCAGTACCAAGGCTACGGGAAACAATGCTTTGAAGCACAACATTCCTCCATTCTTCGCTTGCACAGAGTGTTCAATGTGGATTGTTGTTGACCATGCTTCCCACCATTTCTGGACACATCAAAGATTGCATAACAGCTCACCAAAAGCTTCCTCATCTCAGGGAGGAACTCAATGCAATGGGGACCATTTCTTCCTAAGGGGGGAGGAATGATATAGGTGGATGATGTTGGCCACCCACCTATCCCATTTGGACCCCCACAATTGTCTCTTTCAATTTTTTCAGGTTCCTACATTGTAATAGAGTTTACTATTTTTAGCAGTTTTTCAGGTCCTAAAATTTTGGCGCCGTTTTGAGGCCCTAAACGATGTTTTTTGGGAAATATGGGGGCAACATGGGTTCATGGACTGATGTTTCCCTTCCCAAAGTGGCAGTGCTCGGATAGATCTTTCTAATGAGCTATTGTACGCGTCAAACAGAGATTGTATGCCAAAGTTACGACCCCAGGAAATTGATGTACCAATTTACCTAAACGGGGCCCACAATTTGGTGTTTCATCTTCTGATGTTAGGTTTTGGGATGTTAAGGGTTTTCCATTATTTCTCAATAGTAAATAGGCCTTCGAGCCTCATTGTAACATAGTTCAGAGACATGTAGCCGCCACATCTCTTCTCAGAGATAAGCTACCATTGCCCTAGCTGGTTTATTTCCTTTTTTGGTTGTAAGCATATTTCAGTATTTTCCATTAATGAAATTAAGCATTATTTCCACTGCATCTTTGTGTATATGGTTATCTCTGTATTTTGTTGCATTCCTGTTTAAATCCAGATCAACTTGAGACTAGAATTAAGGATAAGATGTGATACACCTAGTTCAAATAAGTATACGAAAAATCTATATTAAGTATGATTATACCACTTGGCTTGTGAAAAGACAGACATTATCTATACCTGTATTGTTCTATGTTATAATCCATATGCATTATTGAAATTGAACCATCAATTCACATTCTAAGTTCCTAATCCTACAGATACCATATCAAGAATTGATTGTCTATGTACTGGTGCTGAGCATGGTTACACACTCAAGTCATGGATATCTCTCATACAAATATCAACCCATGCATATGAAATTACACAAAATGTTCAAATTAGTGTTGAGCTACTATTACAGTTTAAAATATTCCATGACTCAATTGTCTTTTGCAAAATTTGTAAGCATAATGCACATCTAATTTCAGTGGATTAACACAAACATACCAAATTTTGGATACTCCACTAGTTTGGTTATCAATAGGAAACACGTTGGTGACAATAATAAGGTTGATCCACTAGATGAGTATTTCAACGATGACCATTTCCCTGCTGCTATAGAAAGGCATTCTTCCCAATAACAAAACAAGACTACATATGTTTGGTAACATCACTTTGTACCCTATAATAATGTAAATAATAGCATCATGCTTAACCATAAAGGACACCACATCTGAGAACAATATGTTTCGACTACTTTGACATCATAGCCAATGAGCAATACACCATGGAATCACTTTGACATCATGCCCAACTATGATTACGCAAGGATAACCTGTTTTATCTATCATTTGTCTGTAGTAATGCTTGTAATAGAGTAACACATAACAATTTCACTTTATGGCTACATAACTAGAAAGGTACAAAAATTGCACATAGTCCCAAGTTTCTTTGTTTTCTATCTCCTCTTCTCAATTTTATACATATTTATGAGAATACTAGTAGTTTTGTAGTTATTAGAGAGGTCACATAAAAATGAATGCTAGGAACAACAATAATAAAAACTGATCTTATACAAGGAACTAACAAGGACATAGTTATCATAGGCCACCTTCAATCAATGCTACATCAGGAAAAAATTTATTGCAAGCCACCATTAATATGCCCAATTTTGTGCATAAAATAAGTAATGTCACTCAAGGTGTCCTCAAAACACTGGGCTATTTTCCTATGAACCTCACAAATTGCAATCAAGGCAATATGGAATATTCTACCCTAATATCATAAGGTTGGTTAAAATGACCAGTCTTAGTGAGACTTAAGACCTTGGTAGACCTTGCCTTAGGTTTAATGTTCTCTAAGAACAATATTGACCCATAGGTCATGTAAAATATCTTGCTTGGGGAAATACATTTATCATATGGGGTAGCCATAGTGACTAATTGTACAACAATGTCCATGACTACAAAATAAACCATATTACCGAAATGGACAACATTGTCCATGACTGCAAATTTGTTGAAATATGGCAACAAGAATATTCCAATTTAATTTGTCCTTGAATTAAATTGTGAATTAAAATTGAATTTAGTCTTAACAGCTTCTTGGAAATAATTAATTAATTAATTTTAAACTAATTAGTTGGAGAAATTCAAGTTAGAAGTCTTTCTGAAGTCATGCAAGAGTTATCCCTTAAATTAAGGAGATGAGATTGAGTTATATTTGAGTTGTAATTAGTTAACTCAATTTATTGAGTTAAGTCCAGTTAAATTAGTTCCAAACTGGTTGAGGAACTAATAGTGAGTTAACAGTCAGTTGATGCATTAATGCACTCAACTAGTGCTACTCCAGTTAACTGAAGATTCCCACATCAGAAACTCATTAATCCGGATTTAAACAGGAACGCAATAGATTACAGAGATAAACATAAATACAGAGATGCGATAACCATAAATAAATAGATGCAATGGAAATAACACTTCATTTCATTAATGGAAAATACTGAAGTATGCTTACAACCAGAATTGGAAATAAACCAGCTAGGACAATGGTAGCTTATCTCTGAGAAGAGATGTGCGGCTACATGTCT
>APFE031507746.1:36681-82778 GCA_000404065.3 Pinus taeda
AGTTTACTGAGTTAAGTCCAGTTAAATTAGTTCCAAACTGTTTGAGGAACTAATAGTGAGTTAATAGTCAGTTGATGCATTAATGCACTCAACTAGTACTACTCCAGTTAACTAAATATTCCCTCATCAGAAACTCATGCATGTCTATTCTGAGACAGACCGAGTTGAGATTAATGTTCAAGGATAGTGTACTATCAGTTGCATGTGTTTTCTCATGGAGAAAACTCATGCATGCAGTCAAGAATTTATCTTTGAGGATTGTGCAGTTTTGAAGGAGGTTTTCCACTTGGTAATAGGCTAATCATCGACCAAGAACAGTGCAAGGAAATAGGAGCTTGGAGGGTAGAGAGGAAGGCTGGAGAGAAGCCAAGATCGCTTGTGAGCATCTGTGAGGATTGTACTGAGAGCTAGCTAGCTGTGAGAGCTAAGGCTTTGTATAATTCCTATGTATTTCCACCATGTATGATAATACAATAGTGTGGGGTTTTAGCTAAGGCTTTCCCCAAAGTATTTTCATGTGTATTGTGCCATTGATTCTTCTTCTTTTGGTTATATTGTTTAGCTCGATGTTTAAGCTTCCACAAATTGATGGTAGAAGTAGGTTATAGTGTTCTGCTTTGATTTATATTGTATTATCGAGTTAACCTACCATCAAATTTTCGACATGGTATCAAAGCTAGATTTGTAGAAATTTTCTACATGGTATCGGAGCTGAGGATAGTATACTGAGAAGATAATTCAAAGTTTGAAGTTCAGGGTTGTAGGTGCAAATCGAATTCATATCATACTTCAAAGTTGGCCAATGGCATTCTATGGTTTGAGACTCGAGATGCCTTAGAAGGTAGCTCGAATTATATAGCATGGAAAGATAGAATGGAGGTTGTATTAGAAGACAATGGCTTGAAGGAATTCATTGATCAAGAAATCCCAAAGCTAGCTTCGACTAATGCACAAAAGTTGGCTGAGTGGAAGAAGTGTGTGGCGAAGGTGAGATGAATCATCCTTGAGGGAGTTCGAGACCATATTGTCTCAAGTCTCCATGGGAAGGATACTCCATTTTCAATGTGGAAGACATTGAAGGACCTATACTAGAACAATAGTGACCAGAGGAAATTGGTGCTCAAGGATAAGCTTCAAACAATCAAGATGGAGAAGGGTGATACTATTTCCACATATCTCAACAAGCTCACCACCTGCAAAGATGATCTTGGCAGTGTGGGAATAACTACTGCAGATGATGATATGGTGAGCCTCACTCTCCTTGGCCTTCCAAAGAGTTGGAATAGCTACTATGAATCTATGAATGGAAGGGAGAAATTGTTGGATTGGGAATGATTGTGGTCAGTTCTTATGCAGGAGGAGATTAGGAGGAGCTCACGAGATGGTTCTTCATCCAAGAATGATGATGAAGAAAATATGGCCCTAGCAAGTAAGGCAAGGAAAGGGAAGGGGAAGGCTTCCCATTTCAAATTGAATTCTTCTCATGGAGGGAAGAAGAGTGACATGTCTAAAGTAAGATGATTTAATTTTCACAATATGGGAAATTATGCAACTAATTGCCCATCAAAGAAGTCCAAGAAGGGATCCTAGGAAGGATCGGAAGGTGAGGCATTAGCCTCTCAGTTCGAAATGGACTTTACCCTCATCGTATGCATGGTGTCATCGATGATGGGTTGTGTCTGGTATCTTGACAGTGGAGCCTCATTCCACATGACTGGTGATAAAAATTTATTCAGTGCCTTGGAGGAGAAATACCTCAAGATGCACATAGAGATGGGTAACGATAGAAGGTATAGTGTTTCGGGAGTGGGCATGGTTGCTTTTTAGAGGAAGCATGGAGCTCCTCTTGCCTTGATAGATGTGATGTATGTGCTTGGACTGAAGAATAACTTGGTATCTGTTGCGATGTTGGAGGACAAAGGCTACAATGTTGTCTTCAGTAAAGGAAAGGCATTCCTAAGACACATAGCCACGGGTCAGATCAAGAGGATAGGGATTCAGGTGAAGAATCTCTATAAACTAGAGGTAGATGATTGTGCAGCATTGAGTACAAAAGCATAATTGGTGCAAAGGAAAGACATTAGCGAGTTGTGGCACAAGCGATTGGGCCATTTGCATCATGGGGCTTTGAAGATAATGCAGTAGATATCTTCAGGACTTCCCAAAGGTAAACTTGAGCAAGTTGACACATGAAAAGGTTGTACCTTGGGAAAGTACATCAAGTCTCCCTTTCATGATTGAGATAGTCGAGCAGAGGCTATCTTAGAGCGAGTTCATATTGATTTGTGTGGACCATTCTCAATGACATCCATAGCAAAGAAAAGGTATTATGTGATTTTCATTGATGACTATTCTCATAAACGTTGGATTTATTTAATGTAGAAGAAGGACTACACTTTCACAAAGTTTTGTGAGTTCAAAGATTTGGTTGAAAAAGAGTCAGAGAAGACGATCAAGGCCTTGAGAAGTGACAACGGTGGAGAATATGTCTCTCGAGAGTTTAAGATATTCTATGTAGTGGAAGGAATTAAATGAGAGTTGACGACACCTCATAACCCACAATAGAATGGGGTGGCCGAGAGGAAGAACAAAATTATTGTAGGGGAAACACAGGCAATGCTGCATGACCAAGGCCTACCACTTCACTTGTGGGCTGAGACATGCAACACAACGATCTATTTGCAGAATAGAAGCCCTCATTTCATACTTGGGATGAAGACACCAGGGGAAGCTTTCTCCAGTAAGAGACTAGATGTGGGTCACTTCAGGATCATTGGCTCATTGGTGTATTGCCATGTGACAAAGGATGCATGGAAGAAGCTTGAGCCGACAACAGAGTTGGGGATACTTGTGGGGTACACTAATACACCTCACAACTATCGAGTGTACTTTCCTACCAGTCGGAGGATAGTGGTTCGCAGAGATCTCAAGTTTGATGAGTAGAAGGCTGTGCGAGTTTCCCTTGAGAGGGAGCTTCAACTACAGGCTGTGGAGGAACTATTGTTTCCTAAAGAGGAGGAGCCTTAGATTGATGTGGAGCAGCAACATGCAGAGGTTCCAGGAGTGGATACATCCACTCAAACAGAGTCTTCCAGAGATGGATGAAAGCGCATAAGAGAAGCTGACAGATTGTTGGAGGATGCGAGAGAGAATGTGGGAGCACCATCTTCTCAGTGTAGATAGAGGAGGTCACCTGAGAGGTACAATGGATACATGGCCCTTGCTGGGGAATGTGTTGAGACTGAGCCATCTTCTCTTGAGGAAGTAGTGCAACATCGAATTTGGGTTGATGCTATGGTGGAGTATGACTCCATAGTTCGTAATAGTGTTTGGGACGTGGTTCCAAGACTAGAGAACAAGTCAGTTGTGAGTTCCCGTTGGCTTTACAAGGTAAAGAAAGTTGCTGATGGTAGTGTGGAGAAGCATAAGGCAAGATTTTTTTCCCGTGGCTTTTCACAAGTCAAGAGGATCATGTTGTTGCAGTATATTTCGACAGAGGAGCAAGATTCTGACATTTTGACAAAGGCATTGTCAAAGTGTAAATTCGAGTTCCATAGAGACAGGACTGGGGTGGCAAATAATCCCTTTCTTGTTGAGAGGGAGTGTTGAAATATGGCAACAAGAATATTCCAATTTAATTTGTCCTGGAATTAAATTGTGAATTAACATCGAATTTAGTCTTAACAACTACTTGGAATTAATTACTTAATTTATTTTAAATTAATTAGTTGGAGAAATTCAAGTTAGAAGTCTTTCTGAAGTCATGCAAGAGTTATCCCTTAAATTAAGGAGATAATATCGAGTTATATTTGAGTTGTAATTAGTTAACTCAGTTTACTGAGTTAAGTCCAGTTAAATTAGTTCCAAACTATTTGAGGAAATAATAGTGAGTTAACAGTTAGTTGATGCATTAATGCACTCAACTAGTGCTACTCCAGTTAACTGAACATTCCCTCATCAAAAACTCATGCATTTCTATTCTGAGAAAAACCGAGTTGAGATTAATGTTCAAGGACAGTGTACTATTAGTTACATGTGTTTTCTCATGGATAAAACTCATGCATGCAATCAAGGATTTATCCTTGAGGATTGCGTAGTTTTTAGGGCTTGGTTTTCCACTTGGGAAGATGCTAATCATCCACAAGGAACAACACAAGGAAATAGGACCTTCGAGGGCAGAGAGGAAGGCTGGAGAGAAGCCAATATTGCCTATGAGCATCTGTGAGGATTGTACTGAGAGATGGATAGCTGTGAGAGCTAAGGCTTTGTATAATTTCTATGTTTTTCCACCATGTATGATAATACAATAGTTTGGGGTTTTTAGCTGAGGCTTTTCCCAAAGTATTTTCATGTGTATTGTGCCATTGATTCTTCTTCTTCTGGTTATACTGTTCAACTCGATCTTTAAGCTTCCACAAATTGATAGTAGAAGTAGGTTATAGTATTCTACTTTGATTTATATTTCATTATCAGGTTAACCTATCATAGATTTTCTACAAAATTGTCCACACTTATATATGGCTTCAAAGTAACTACGAAATATCATGCAATTTAAGAAGTACTTGCAATTTTCTAACCATTATATGTGGTGAACTATCTAGATGAATTTTGAGCATCATAGTTAGTACCTCTGAATGGACATATGGATTGGCTTCATGATCTTTCTCCCAACCATGTAGCTTCCACCCCCTATCTTGTAAAACATATCCCAATGATCAAACCAGGGATTCCAAAGATCTGTCCACCCCCACCCTGCATATCGTTGTTTAGTTGAATGCTGATATAGGGGTTCTAGAGGTAGCTTTTGCTCCACCCATCAACCAACAAGGGACTCTAGATATAAAAATATCCACCCATAATTCAATAAAGGATTCCAAAGATAAACATCTCCACCCATCAGCTGGTAAATGATTCTAGAGATAAAAATATCCACCCTCATCTCAAGGGTTCAGGAGATTTGCCTCCACCCTGAGGTTTCTCAGCAACTCCACCCAATGCTAGGAATATAGAGTATTCCAACTCTGAGCACTCAACAAGGAAATGAAAAGGAAACTAATCTAAGGCAGCATGAGGCCTCACCCTTTTATCCAACGAGTAACTCTAGAGATGGAGAATATCCACCCTCAGTCAACTCAAATAATCTAGAGAATTTGGATAATAATTTTATTTGCAACATCCGAGACTTTACATCTTTGTTGTAATGGTATAAAGGTCGACCTAGGGCTTTTCCCACCAAACCAACTGAACAATGATTAAACTAACCTGTCATTACTGAAAGTTTGTATTTCTGAGTAGTAGACGAGTATTAGTATTTATTAAGTGAATATATACCGGTTTGGTTGTAGAAAGGATAGAGTCCACCAGATCTTCTCCCTCTGAAATATGAGGGAAAAGTGTGTAATCAGGTATGAATACCCCATCATGCAATAATATATCTATGAGGGTTTTTATTTTTGTGATGGACTTAGTTATATTATTAACTAAATGTATTTCAGTAAACACATTTTCAAACAAAGCATTTTTCTAAAATGTCCTATGTCATTTCCTTACCAAATTTATGAAAACTTGATGTAGCCTTAGATCAAAAGGCTACACCTCCCTTGGATTTAGAGTTGAAATGGGCTCTCTGGAGTTGTGGAAAATCATTGCTACAAACCCTAGTAAAAATGTAGCGCTAGAAAACAAAATGTAGTGTCGTCAAGCAAAAGCGCAACCCCAAGAGGAAAAGTGTAGCTCCTTAATGGAAAGCACAGTGCATTGCCCAAGAATGTGATTTAAGCTCGCAGGGATTTTCTCCTTTTCTGAGCTACAAAGGCATGAGCTAGTTATATCCACACAACTACAATCACCTCCACTCAGGTAAATAGCAAATTCCTACTCCATTCGACAAGCAACGATCCCACAACTTAGTTCCCACTCATGCACTTGCTTGACTTACACAATGGCTTCTCTGTACCATAGCGGCTTCTTAACTCACCATCAATCTTTTAGACCCGCACCTAGATCTGTGAACTTAACCATCGATTCACTCCTTTCCACCTCAAATTCCAATACAAAATGCTGATTCAAAATAGGTCTACAATCTCACATATGAGGATCCTTTGTTTGTGTTACATTCACACAAATTCTGTATTCGGAACTTCTATCTATCCTCTATCTATGGCGTGATTTTCTTTAATAATGGCCTTCTACTAATCTAATCACTCTCACACACAATTTTGAAAATCAACTATATGTATATACATTAAAACACATAAATATTTCATTAGTAAATAAAATATTTACAAGAGAATTATTCTCATTCCACATTCTCACACACTTGCACACTTCTACCTCCTTTGAAGCCTACTAACATATATAAATAGATTCTGCAACCATTTCTGGTTCAAATCCACAATCTTGCCAACCATATCCTAAAACTCCTCTGATTCCATTTTTAACTCAACTAAATCTTCTACTCTAGGATATCCTAATCCCTAAGATCTCTATGAGATCTTTACATGTCAAAGACCTCTCATATTCTCAATTATGTGAGAATATTTACATTAAAATCTCACACATATATTTCTCACTTAATTTATTAAAAATATACAAATTTCTTATTAATAAATTAAAAACATCACACCCCCTAAGTTAACCAAATATACAACAATTTTTTGAGCAAGATGCTCCTGCATCAAACTCCCGATGTAGAAAAAAATCATAGACTCCTGTATATGAGGCCTGTCATTTTTCTGTGGTAATGTGATAGCTACAAGTCTCAATGACTTGCTACCTCCAGGATTCCAAACTTTGTTTTGTTGTTGGTCCCTCATTCTTTCTCCTTCATGCTATTGTGTTTTTCTTCCCGTCATCTTTCTTTCCCCTAGTCTCCAAATTTTAGTTTGTAACTATCCAAATGCTCTACATCTTTTCTTGATCATCCATTTTATTGTCAATTTTCTCCACCTAGATTATTTCATCATCAATTCCCACAGTTCCTCAATCATAGAATCAATTTCTGTTGTTCTCTGTAATCCTTGATTACTTTCATTAACATCTTCTTGGGCTAAGCATCCTTGATTTTTTTTGTTGTTGCTGCTATCCTTCTGTTGTATTGCATCTTCACCTGTAAACACATTTTCTAACAATTCCTTGCGTGTCTCCATCCAAACAATGGAGCTACCAATACCATCTTTGAGCATCAATCTCTGTTTAGGTTCACACCAGTGAATTTACTCATCTTCCTTCATATCCTCAACAACAAATTATCTTGACTGTCTGTTAGTTTCCTCATTAACCATGTTATCACCAAAATAAGAGTTTACATTGTTCCTAGTCATGGTCTTAGATAAGTGTCAAGTCATCCTATGTTTTAATGGTTAGATGATAGGTTAGGAGTCTCAAAGGTCTCATTTTTCATATCCAAATAAAGTCTAACAACCTTATTCCATGTATCATAGGTCTCACATTATATTTAGAAACTCGTATCTTAAACCATTTTGAAAATTTTTGGAATTATCCCTGAAACCACATTTTCGTGGCACAAACAGTGTAAAATGTCTGTTTTGCTCTACAAAAACGCTGCTCTTTTCGTAGCACTTTTCCTTGCGTGCTACAAAAGTGCGGATTCGTACACAGTTTTGTCAAAATATCAATCCATTAAGATATTGTTAAATTTTCATTACTAGGTGTTAGCTAGGAGTCAATTCTTAAGCATTCCACCATTCAAAACTCATCATTTCGAATTTAGGGGTCATCATGATAAGAAATTTCAAATTCAAAAAGGGATGGCTAGTTTATTTTTACAGTTTGCATGCAAACCCTAAAACAAATTGTTTTTTGAATGGGAAGCTATGGTAATTTCTTACCAAGGTTTCTCTCATCCACAATTCAAGCGAGGTTGACAACCATAAGCAACCGAGGCTGATCAACAGAATTTCAAGTGAGGCTGGTTTGTTATAGAAATTCAGAAGCAAAGATGACAGAAGAGAAGAAAAGTCATAGGTCTAGTCATTGTTTAAAAAAAGAACTTGAAATCACCGAGGTCTTAGTCAGAGATAAATAAGTTGTAGAAGCCTTCAAGAAAGCAGGATGTTGGAAGTCCTGTGAAACAATTGTAGGGAGGACATACTCAAGTGACAAAGGAGTTTGCACTACATTTCACTGGCATAAACACAAAGATTGGAATCCTAGCAAATTTCTCCAGAGATCATAGCTTTGGTGACAAATATTCCTAGGGGGCAAGATGTATGGTTCAAAAACTTCAGATTTGACATGGAACCATATAAAGTGTTCCTAAAGCCATAGTTTGCAGAAATAGACTTAACCAAGGGAATTCTAAGGAACTACGTCAAAGACACCTATGCTAACTTGCTCTTCAACATTCAACGTTATTTTCCCTGTGAGGGTAGATATCATAAGGTTTATTCATATCATTTTAAACTCCTATTTCATTTTATTGGTATGATTTTTTTATATTTGCCTTTCTTCCTATATCCAAGTATAGCTAAG
The DNA here is from genome assembly GCA_000404065.3 of Pinus taeda. Classification (NCBI taxonomy): domain Eukaryota; kingdom Viridiplantae; phylum Streptophyta; class Pinopsida; order Pinales; family Pinaceae; genus Pinus; species Pinus taeda. Next base: position 45,175 of record APFE031507746.1, read on the forward strand.
ATGGCAGATAAAGTGCAAATGAAATCTCAAGGACATGAAACTTCCCCGTTTAATCATGGTCTAATTAAACTGATAGTTTTACATGAACTGAAAAGGATCAACAAAGAATGGTCTTCATTTTTGTTTCTATGTGGTTTTGGAGGGAAAAATCAATATACAGGCATTAGCCCTAAGGTTAAATAAACTCCATTAGTAGAAACTAGCAAGTTTGTAATGTCCAGGGCAAAGAGATTTGTCAAGTTGAAACCTAGAAAGCAGGTGAAAGAGCAAGTGAGAAAAACATCAGTGGTTATTCCTGAGATTCCTAAATCCACAAAGGAAAAGATAGCTGAAGTTAAAGAAAGGACACAAGAACAGTCAACTACCAAACCAGTTCAAAGGAGATTGACTAAAAGTCAAATTGCTAAGGAGAAGGGTAAATTAATGATCTCGGGAGAAAGTCCAAGTTTCAAGGGTAATTTAAATGATATTTTAAAAGCAATTGATATTGCAGAATCCTCTTTGGTGTAGGCAGATGTCATAGAATTTGATAAAGGAAAGTCGAAGAAGATGAAATCCTCTAAGAAACTGAAATTCGAGGATGATGTTACAACATTTGTGCTTAAGCCCAGAAAGCCCTTAACCAGAAAATCTAAAAAGATAGAAGAGTCTAATGTTGAGTTAGGAAAAATAGAAGAGGATTTTGCTATTCAGGAAGAGTTGATAGACCTTTCATCACCAATACTTGAAGGTGACAAAAACAAAGTTTTTTCGACTCAAACATAAAAAGTCAGTTATGAAGAAATGGAAGAAAGGTTAAGAGTAGCCAATAATGAAATTGCTAGATTAAGGATGAGAGCAAGAAAGCATGCTACTGAGAAGACAAATTTCAAAAGGATAAAGGCCCTCTGGGAAGTTGAAAAGGTTTCCAAACCAGAAATAGTCAGCAGTGAAGCTCAATACTTCACTTGGATTGTTCCTGTAATCAAAGAAGCTAGATTTGTAAGGAGGATGAATGCTTAGTTGAGAGCTACTAACAGGAGATTGAAGAGACAGATTGAAGACCTAGAAATACGGTTAACAAAATCTGAAGAAAAGGCTACAACAATAATGAAATAGGGTGATGAAAAAGGGAAGTGAAGGATATATCTTAAAATAGTTTTGAGAAGGCCATATGTGAAGAAGAACATCTTCTAAAGGTAAGTTGTTTTGATTTTTGGTGATCATATCAGTCTTTATGAAATTTTGGAAATTCCCAAACTGCAGATTTTTGAAGGTAAACTTTTAGCATTTTATAGATGCATTTAGAAGGTAAGCTCTGATAAATTCCAAGTTTTGATGTTGTTGGTAGACATATGAGGATCATAGATGAAGATTCAGGTGGCAGTGATGGAAAAAGAAAGGTCCCCAGAAGTATTTCATAAGTGATATAAAAGTTGTGCTACGAAAACAAACTATTTTCGTGGAACAATCATCTTTCATCCTCTTTTCCATATGTTCGAGGTTCCCTTTTTGTACAAGTGGAAAATGAATTTTAAATGGATTACTAATATATGCCACATATGCTGTAGCAAAACTACTTGAATATAAGCATAAAGGATCAAGGGCTTTAAAGGCAGGAACTCTTTTTCCTTGTTTTCAGGACAGTTAGGTCATGACTCAGTAGGGCTTGCAACAATACTGGAGACATCATAAAGCTCAAAGACATGGATTAGAAACTGATTAAAGAGTGTATTTAAGTCATAGATAAGGTTGTTGAAAGCATGTTTTAGGAGTTTCATTCCTATTTGTATTAGAACTCTTAAAGACAACTAGCTGTCAAGTTGTAATTAAGTAGTTTGTTTTATGAATAGATAGGTGTCAATGTTAGGAATTTGAATTCTCCTAAAGATGGCTCATAGAATACAAGGTTGTAAAAACTCTATATAAATCATGAGAATCAAATTCCTCAGGGTTGGTAATTTCATTAGCAAAGCAAAGTTGTGTTATTGTAAGAAACTGTGGTTTTTCAAACTTAATACAGAGATCAGTTTGACTACTCAAGATTCACAAGGGGTTTATGTGTTTGATGTTCTTATGGCCTTTCTCAATTACTTATTTGTAGTGGCATGAGCTTGTGATACTTAGAATTCATTGGAAAATGCTCTAACTTCCTTCACATGCTTGTAAACTGTGTTGATTCACTCTGTTACTATTTTACTTATAAACCTAAACTCCAAGTGCCTTGACTTCCATGTTTTGTTGATCATGTTGTTTTGTTGAAGACTATCTTGACCCCATAGCCCAATAGATGTTTGCTAATATTTTATTCAACCAGTCAACCAGTTATACATTTGTCCATTTTTGTTCCTAGAGTTAGCCATATAATCATTAATAAAAAATCTTAAACCTATTGAGGGAGCTCTCTTAGGTTGAGGAGGCTAAGCCTCAACCAAAAGATTGGTTTGAAAGAGTTACTCAGAGTCTACTTGATCAACAGGCTATCAGGGTAAGATTTTGTGATAATATTTTGGTGCATCTTCTGGGAGCTTGAAGATTACTCATTCCTGAAATCAAGAAGCTGAACTTCTGAAGGTAGCAGGAGCTTATGAAGCTTTTCGAGGCTGCAATCTACGTTGGTGACTCCATATATTTTCAAAGATTTAAAGGCAGATTTGAGAAGGAGATACACATGGAGCAATCCTGATCCCAATCCACCTACCATTGGAGACAATCCAAACATTGTTTCAAGAGTCAGTCAAAGATTTTAAGAAATATCAGGTACTCCATCTTATTCAAAATCTTTTCTCTTTGAATTCTCAAGAAGTCCTGAAGAGAAAAAAGTTGATGATAAAATTCATGAAGTGTTGTTTAGATCAGAAAATGAAAAGGAACTTGTTGATATTATCTTAGACCTGCAAAAGAGAGGAATTGATACTTTAGCCCTAACAACCCAAGAGGACAAAGAAGAGTTTTGGGAAATTGTTACCTTTGAGCTATTGTTAGAAAAAGAGCCTCTAGATAAATTGAAAGAACTTGACCCTTTCGAAGTCCTGCTGAAATCTAGAGCTAGTTTACCCCTTCCAAACTGGAGTTCATTTGTTAGTGGCTTACAGAAGCCAAGTAGTCCTCCTCATATCAGTTCTTCATCTTATGTTTCTGCCATTCGTAGTGGCTTACAAAAGCCAGGTAGTCCTCCTCATATCAGTTCTTCATCTTCTGTCCTTGTTGTTCTTGTAACTACTATTCCTCCTTTAATCATGGCTGCACCTGCTAGGTATGCTCCACTTGTGCTCCCTACTGTTTTACATGACCTTCCTAGTAAATATGCTGCTAGGATCCCTACCTGGGGTAGTGATGATGAAATTAAAATAGAAGAACATGTAGACAAAGAAGAAGTTGATGATGAGGATGTGAAGTTAATACTATTTGCACAAAGCTTTATTGGTGAAGTTAGAAAATGGTTTAAAGCTCTTACATCAGGAAGCATTCGCAATTGGGTTGAGTTTGAAGATAATTTTCTAGAAAATGGGGAAACAGGACTAATCCAATTCAAGCACTTATTGAATATAACAACCTTAGAAGGACATCTGATGAAATTGTTCAAAATTTTTCAAAAAGATTCAATAAAGTGTTTAACTCAATTCCAACTTGTTTGAAACCTCCAGAAGCCCTAGCACAAATGAGATATGTTGAAGCATTTGATTATGAATTTTCTCTCTTGTTGAGAGAACGCGAATCACTTACACTTGCTGAAATGTAGGTTGATGCAGTAAAGGTAGAGGTAAACATGATAGTTGCTAAAAGGTCAAAAATGGGAAAAACTAAATTGAAAGAAGAAGAAAAACCTTCCTCTTCAACTTCTGAAGATAAATTAGACTCAATGATGAAAACCATGGAGAAGTTGATGGATATATTAGCCCTTAGAAACACCTCTACTCCTCCTATGCAACATGAACCTCAATTTAGAAATCCTCAATTCAAGAGACCTCAAAACCAACAAAGACCAAGAGAAAATAGAAACTAGCAACATGATCCTCTAGTGAGACCTCCTTTTCAGCAAAATTTGGTTGATGAAGAAGATGATCCTGAAATTCTTGAAGAATCTATCCATTGTCTTGATGAAGAGATGTCAGGAATTTTCTTGAATAAAGAAGAGCATGACGAGTCATATTTGGCCAATCAAGGGGAAGAGCCTTCAGATTATTTTAAAGGGTATCAACATGCCATCTTTGAAATGCAAAAACACTATAATCTTAGAAACAAAAATGTGCTGATTATTGCAAACAAAGCGTAGCCTAAGAAATATTCTTCAAAGGTTGTTGAAGCCAAAAATGTTACCCCAAAGGTTGGTGAAGGTAAGAAAGACACTCCGCTTGGTAAAAAAGACACTCAACTTCCTCCTCCTATCAAAGAAGTTGAAAAATCTATTTCTCTTTTCAACCTTGAGAATGAAATTTCAAATATTAAATATCAGTCCCTTTTAGTGAGATTCTCAAGGTAAATCAATATAGAAGCAAGATGGTTGAGATCTTGAATTCACAACCAGAAGTTGCTGATATTTTAAATGTCTAAGAAGATAATCCTACTATATATTTGGGTCCAAGGTTAGAAGATGATCAAAATGAGGAGTTTCCTCCTTTCTATGTAAGCATTAGTATTCATGATATGACTCTACTTAATGCTATGTTGGATTCAGGGGCTTCTAATAATCTCATGCCCAAAGTAATTATGGAAAGGTTAGGGTTACAGGTAACAAGACCATATAAGGATTTGTTTTCTTTTGACACAAAAAGAGTTCAATGTATTGGTCTAATCAAAGATGTTTTTGTTGATCTAACACAAATCCCAGCAAAGACAACTGTTATGGACATTGTTGTGGCTGATATTCCGCCAAAGTTTGGGATGTACTATCAAGATCATGGGCAACAAAAATTAAAGGCATAATGCAGATGGACCTTATGCCACAATTCCTGTTTTTGGTGAACAAAGGAGATTGTATCGGGAGACTAGAATGGCTTATATGGTAAGAAGCAAAGATAAAACTCAGAATTTTCCTATTTATGCAATTGATACTGGAGTTGGATCTGCCATTCTTTTCAATGAGTTAGTTGATAGTGGTTTGGAAGAAATGAGAGCAGAAAATCAACACTCAGAAAATCAGCAAGTAAATAACAAAGAGATGGAGGGATGGTGGTCATTGTATTTCGATGGATTAGTAGGAAAAGAAGGGTCAAGAGCAGGAATTTGGATTACAAGTCAAAGTGATGAAAGTAAGTTTTACTCTTACAAACTGAATTTTGATTGCACAAACAACATGGATGAATATGAATCTTTGATTTTGGGTCTAGATGTTTTGATAAGAATGAAGGCTTAGAATATTTCTGTTTTTGGAGATTCTGAATTGTTTATTACACAAGTTGAAGGTGTTTATCAAACAAAGGATGTAAGCATGAGAGCATACAAAAATCTTGTTTTAGACATGTTGGAGAATTTTCAAGCGTATTCTTTCATTGTCAAAACTAGAGAGAAAAATTCCATTGTTGATTCTCTTGCTGTTTTGGCAAGTCTTTTTTGTCATTCCTATTCATTTTTCTGAGAAATATGAGATTGAAGTTCATCATAGACTAGCTATACCAGACAATATCACCAATTGGCAAGTTTTTAAAGATGATCAACAGGTAAAGAATTTTATTGAGCTAAAAAGAAGAATTTGAAAGTATTAAAGTAGATCAACAAAACATGCTCGTTGAGTCTAAAGAAAATTCTGAAGTCTTTCAATTAAAGAATAATTCAATACCAAAGGTTCTTATCCCTCTTGAGAAGCTTTTTGACTAGAATGATGTTTTCAAATCACTAAAGATACAAGCTAATGAAGAGGAAGTAGAAATTTGTAATCTGTGTACATCAACTTTGCCTAAAATGATCAAAATTTCAAAGTTTCTTTCAGTTGATGTGAAATTCAAATAATTGAGATGATGAAGAGGTTTGTTGATTTTTTGCTTGGAGTTATGCTAATTTAAAACAGTATGATCCTTCCATTATTCAACATACTATTCCTATTAAAGAAAATGAGAAACACTTCAAACAGAAGTTGAGGAGAATTAATCCCCTTCTCATGCCATTGATTGAAAAGGAGATTAAGAAGCTTTTTGATGCTAAAATCATTGTCCCAAGCATATTCTAAAATTGGCTTGCAAATTTGGTACTGGTTAGAAAGAAGAGTAGAGAAATTAGAATTTGTATTGATTTCAAGAATTTGAATAAGGCTTCACTAAAGGACAACTATCCTCTTCCCAAGATGGATTCAATTCTGCAAAATATTTTTGGTTCACAAAGAATGTCTATGCTTGATGGCTTCTCAGTTTACAATCAGATTCTTGTGCATCCAGATGATCAGGAGAAAATAGCCTTCACAACACCATGGGGCACATTCATGGACGCCAAGATGCCTTTTGGTCTCATGAATGTGGGAGCTACTTTTCAAAGAGCAGTGGACATTGCTTTTTCTGAAGAAAAGGATAAGATGATGGCTGTTTATCTTGATGATATAATAGTTTTTTCAAAGAAAGAGGAAGATCATCTGAAACACCTAGAAAAAATTCTGTTGAAATGTAGAAGGTTTGGTATCTCCCTTAATCCTACTAAAAACATCTTTGCTTTAACTTCAGGAAAATTACTTGGTCATATTATTTCTAAAGATGGAATTAGGATTGATCTTAACAAAGTTAATGCAATTCAAAATGTAGATTTTCCAAGAAGTAGGAAAGAGATTCAATCATTTCTTGGGAAAGTGAATTTTGTTAGGCACTTCATTCCTAATTTTGCTGAGATTGTTAAAGATATAACAAGGATGTTAAAGAAAGGAGTTAATATTAAATGGACAACTAAAGCAAAGAAATCTTTTGAGAAAATTAAGAAGGCACTCACATAAGCACCAGTACTTATTAGTCCAGATTTATCAAAAGAATTTCTGGTTTTTACATTTGCTTTCGAAAATACAATTGCTGGAATTTTGCTTCAAAAAGGAAAGCAAGGTACTGAATAGCCTATCTATTTCTTTAGCAGAACATTAGCTAATGTTGAGCTGAAGTATAATATTCTTGGAAAAAAGGTCTATGCTTTGGTGAAAGCCATTAAAGATTTCAGAATTTACATTCTGCATTCTCACATTGTGGCATATGTTCCAAGCAATGTGGTGAAAGACATTCTAACTCAGGAAAATCCTGATGGTAAGAGGCGAAAATGGATCACAAAGTTGCTGGAATATGATATAGACATCAAACCAACCAAATTAGTGAAAGGACAAGGGTTGTCATAGTTAATGACTCATTCAAACTTGGATTGTCTTGACATAAATCTGAGTGAAGAAATATCAGAAATTTTTGATGATGAGGAAGAATTGGTTCCAATTGATGAGAAATATATATTTTTAGAATCTACACTCGGATATTCCACAATTTTCATTTTTTCTTTGTCGAAGTTTCGTGTCTAGATCTAGACTCATCATCATGACTTGATTTACAAAGGAGAGAGACAATAGAGATAAATAGGGTTAGGGTTAGGAGAAATATATTGTTTCATATTGGTATAAAGATGTGGTATTTGTTTTAAAACATCACAAATCTACTGCTGATCTAACAAAATCCAAATCAAGGTTTGTGAAATTGAAATCTTTGAGATATTTTATATTTGACGGAAATCTGTTTTGGAAAGATACAGGAGGAATTTTGCTGAATTGTTTACTTGAAGAGGAGGCTGACAAAGTCATTGAAGAATTCCATAAAGGTGATTGCGGAGGACACCATTATTGGAAGTCTACAACAAATAATATTCTAAGAGCTGGATATTATTGGCCAACAATGTTTAAAGACATTTACAAAAGAATTATTGCATGTCATGAATGCCAAAGTTTTGAAGGAAGAAGAAAACCTTTACCTCTGCCTTTGGTACCTATCTATGTGGAAGAACCTTTCCAATAGTTGGGGTTAGACTTTATTGGAGAAATACATCCATCATCATCAGGGTAGCATCGCTGGATTCAGTGAAGGACTACTTCACCAAATGGATAGAGGCGATCCCAACAAGGCAAGCTAATGATTCTTTATTTATTTCTTTTCTAGAGAATAATATATTGTCTCGATTTGGATGCCCCATGAAGATTATAATAGATAATGCTCAAGCCTTCAAGTCTACGAATATGATCAATTTCTATCATCAACACCATATCACTCTTGGACACTCTACAACATACTATCCGCAAGAAAATGGTCTTGCTGAATCATCAAATAAGAGTATTGTAAGAATTATCAAAAAGGTATTGTAGGAGAACAAGAAAGCTTGGCACTTAAAGTTGAACTACGCCTTATGTGCTGATAAGATATGTACAAAGAGATCAATTGGGACTTCACCATATGAATTAGTTTATGGTGCTAAGGCTATTTTTCTGACATCACTTGGGGTACCGGTCATGAAATTAATTCAAGGACTTGAAGAAGAACCAAATTCCACATAAAGGAGGATAAACCAGCTAATAGCTTTGCAGGAAAAGAGGAATGAAGTCTATGACAACCATCATCATGCTCAAAACTGAATTAAAAATACATTTGACAAGAAGATTAAAGAAGACAGTTTCCAAATACAAGACAAAGTGCTAAAATGGGAGGCCAAAATTGAGGAAAAGGGCAAGCATGGTAAGTTTGAGAATTTATGGAAGGGTCCTTTTAAGATTGTTGGCTTTCATGGGAACAACACTTATATATTGTAGGAAATTGATGGAGGATCATATGCTGGAGGGCCTGTAAATGGAAGGTTCCTAAAGCATTATACTCGCTGAAGTTTTTATCAATCACTCATGACATTGTATATATTCCATCTTTGTTAGTTTTATTGCTAATAATGATAAGCTAAAACAGAGGGCTTAGGCCCGAGTTGAAGGCCCAATAGCTTGAAGAAGATGATTGTAAAATCAAATAAAAGTATTTCTATTTTACCAAAAAAAAAATGGATAGCACTGGAGCTACGAGTTCTTAGTGCGCCACAGGGGTACACTATCCCAAGTGGAGCCACTATTATCACCAAAATAAGAGTTTACATTGTTCCTAGTCATGGTCTTAGATAAGTGTCAAGTCATCCTAAGTTTTAATGCGTAGATGATAGGTTAGGAGTCTCAAGGTCTCATTTTTCATATCCAAATAAAGTCTAACAACCTTATTCCATGTCTCATAAGTCTCACATTCTGTCTAGAAACTATCTTAAACCATTTTGAAATTTTTGGAATTAGCCTCGAAACCACATTTTCGTAGCACAGACAGTGTAAAATGTCTATTTTGCGCTATGAAAACGTTGCTCTTTTCATAGCACTTTTCCCTACGTGCTAGGAAAGCGCGGATTTGTAGGTAGTCTTGTCAAAACATCAATCCATGAAGATTCCATTAAATTTTCATTATTAGGTGTTAGCTAGGAGCTAGTTCTTAAGCATGCTACCATCCAAAACTCATCATTTCGAATTTAGGGGTCATCATGATAAGGAATTTCAAATTTGATAAGGGTTGGTTAGTTTCTTTTTATAGTTTGCATGCAAACCCTCAAATAGATTGTTTTTCAAATGGTAAGCTATGGTAATTTCTTACCAAGGTTTCTCTCATCCAAAATTCAAGCGAGACTGATCAACAGAATTTCAAGCGAGGTTGGTTTGTTACAGGAATTCAGAAGCAAAGATGATAGAAGAGAAGAAAAGTCATAGGTCTGGTCATTGTTTAAGAACAAAACTTGAAAGCAACGAGGTCTTAGTCAGAGATAAATCAGTTGTAGAAGCCTCCAAGAAAGTAGGATGTTGGAAGTTCTGTAAAAAATTGCAGGGAGGACATACCTGGGTGACAAAGGAGTTTGCACTACATTTCACTGGCATAAACACAAATATTGGAATCCTAAACTTGCAAATTTCTCCAGAGATAATAGCTTTGGTGACAGAGATTCCTAGGGGGAAAGATGTATGGTTCAAAAACTTTAGATTTGACATGGAACCATGTAAGTGTTCCTAAAGCCAGAGTTTGCAGAAACAGACTTGACCAAGGCAATTCCAAGGAACTACGCCAAAGACACTTATGCCAACGTGCTCTTCAACATTCAATGTTATTTTACCTGTGAGGGCAGATATCATAAGGTTTATCCATATCATTTTAAACTCTTGTTTCATTTTACTGGTATGATTTCTTTATATTTGCCTTTCTTCCTGTATCAAAGTATAGCTAAGATAATAGATAAAGTGCAAATGAAATCTCAAGGATGTGAAACTTCCCTGTTTCATCATGGTCTAATTAAATTGATAGTTTTACATGAACTTAAAAGGATCAAGAGAGAATGGTCTTCATTTTTGTTTCTATGTGGTTTAGGAGGGAAAAATCAAGATACAAGTATTAGCCCTAAGGTTAAAGAAACTCCATCAGTAGAAACCAGCAAGTCTGTAATGTCCAGGGCAAAGAGATTTGTCAAGCTGAAACCTAGAAAGCAGGTGAAAGAGCAAGTGAGAAAAACATCAGTGGTTATTCCTGAGACTCCTAAATCTAGAAAGGAAAATATAGTTGAAGTTAAAGAAAGGACACAAGAATAGTCAGCTACCAAACCAGTTCAAAGGTGATTGACTAGAAGTCAAATTGCTAAGGAGAAGTGTAAATCAATGATCTTGGGAGAAGTCCAAGTTTGAAGGGAAATTTAAATGATATTTTAAAAGCAATTGATATTGCAGAATCCCCTTTGTTGTAGGTAGATGTCATAGAATTTGATAAAGGAAAGCCGAAGAAGATGAAATCCTCTAAGAAATTGAAATTCGAGGATGATGTTACAAAGTTTGTGTTCAAGCCCAGAAAGCCCTTAACCAGACAATCTAAAAAGATACAAGAGTTTAATGTTGAGTTAGGAAAAATAGAAGAAGCTTCCGCTATTCAAGAAGAGTTGATAGACCTTTCATCACCAATACCTGAAGGTTACAAAAATAGAGTTTTTTCCACTCAAAAAGAAAAAGTTAGTTATGAAGAAATGGAAGAAAGGTTAAGAGAAATCAATAATGAAATTGCTAGATTAAGGATGAGAGAAAGAAAGCATGCTACTGAGAAGACAAATTTCAAAAGGATAAAGGCCTTATGGGAAGTTGAAAAGGTTTCCAAACCAGAAATAGTCAGCAGTGAAGCTCAATACTTCACTTGGATTGTTCCTACAATCAAAGAAGCCAGATTTGTAAGGAGGACGAATGCTCAGTTGAGAGCTACTATCAGGAGATTGAAGAGACAAATTGAATACCTAGAAATACAGTTAACAAAATCTGAAGAAAAGGCTACAATAATAATGAAACAGGGTGATGAAAAAGGGAAGTGAAGGATATATCTTAAAATAGTTTTGAGAAGGTCATCTGTGAAGAAGAACATCTTATAAGGGTAAGTTGTTTTACTTTTTGGTGATCATATCAGTCTTTATGAAATTTTGGAAATTCCAAAACTGTAGATTTTTGAAAACTGTATTGGAAAAAGAGAACACACAACAGTTTAGTAGCGCACTACAAAACTACTGAAGGTGACCTTTTAGCACTTTATAGATGCATTTAGAAGGTAAGTTCTGATAAATTCCAAGTTTTGATGTTGCTGGTAGACATATGAGGATCATAGATGAAGTTTCAAGTGGCAGTGATGTAGAAAGAAAGGTCCCAAGAAGTATTCCATAAGTGATATAAAAGTTGTGCTACGAAAATAGACTATTTTCATAGAACAATCATCTTTCATCCTCTTTTCCATATGTTTGAGGTTCCCTTTTTGCACAGGTGGAAAATGAAGTTTAAATGGATTACTAATATATGCCACATATACACCAGCAAAACTGCTTGAAGATAAGCATAAAGGATCAAGGGCTTTAAAGGCAGGAACTTTGTCTCCTTGTTTTCAAGATAGTTAGGTCATGACTCAGCAGGGCTTGCAACAATACTGGAGACATCATAAAGCTCAAAGAAATGATTAGCAGTTGATTAAAGAGCATATTTAAGTCATATATAAGGTTGTTGAAAGCATGTTTTAGGAGTTTTATTCCTATTTGTATTAGGACTCTTAAAGACAACTAGCTATCAAGTTGTAATTACGTAGTTTGTTTTATGAATAGATAGGTGTCAATGTTAGGAATTCGAATTCTCCTAAAGATGGATCATAGAATCCAAGGTTGTAAAAACTTTATACAAAGCATGAGAATCGAATTCCTCAGGGTTGGTAATTTCATTAGCAAAGAAAAGTTGTGTTATTGTAAGAAACTGTGTTTTTTCAAACTTAATACAGAGATCAGTTTAACTACTCAATATTCACAAGGGGTTTATGTGTTTGAAGTTATTATGGCCTTTTTCAATTACTTATTTGCAGTGGTATGAGCTTTTGATACTTAGAATTCATTGGAAAATGCTCTAACTTCCTTCACATTCTTGTAAACTGTGTTGATTCACTGTGTTACTGTTTTACTTATAAACCTAAACTCCAAGTGCCTTGACTTCCATGTTTTGTTGATCATGTTGTTTTGTTGAAGACTATCTTGACTCCATAACCTAATAGATGTTTGCTAATCTTTGATTCAACCAGTCAACTAGTGATACATTTGTCCATTTTTGTTCCTAGAGCTAGCCATCTAATCATTAATCAAAAAATCTTAAACCTATTGAGAGAGCCCTCTCAGGTTGAAGAGGATAAGCCTCAACCAAAATATTGGTTTGAAAGAGTTACTTAGAGTCTACTTGATCGGCAGCCTATCAGGGTTAGATTTTGTGATAACAAACCAAATGTGCATGTGCTCCCATTTGGTTGTCCTCCTGAGACAACATGGTCTCTTTCTCCATGAGAATGAAATTCTGATCTTGCCTCTTTGAAATGTCTTTGTACATTTCCTTCATCTTCATGACACCTTCAAGTGACTGTTTAACACCTGATTCTCCTTTATCCATATCATAACCTCTATGTTTAATTTCATCTCTTTGATCTTCATGCTGAACTTGTCTTCTATTAAGCAGCACATCTATATTCGTCTTCTGTTGTACAAGTTCAAAACTTTCTTCTTTTGAGAAGTATTCATCATCATATATGGGCTTACAATATTCTTCAATTTCTATGATACCTGCAGAATATTTTCCATATTTATCTACTTAAAAACTTGTATTCTTACACCAATCATAAGAAACATGATATCCTTTTACCAACATCATCTCTAATTTATCATTACACATGAGACATTTATTAGGCTTCTCATCTTCCTTAACAGGTATAACGATTTGCAATAGTTGTTCTTCATTTTATTCTTTGGAAACATGCATATGGACTCTACCTTGACTGTCTTCATTTTCTAAATCTACAAGCACACACAAAATTTCAGAAATAAAGCCATTAGGCGTGTCAACCTTACTTATCAACATATCCATTTGTTGATCTGAACTATTCAAAGAGCTCATGAGACTTCCTGCAAGTCTCTCTTCCTCCTCATTCCCCAAGCAACTTATAAGATCCTCGATATATCTCTTCTCAACATCATCCTCTCCAAGGATATCATCTTGATCTCGTTCAGAATAGTGAACTCTTTCCTCTATTGTCAATGGCCTGTATTTATAGTCAACTCCTCTGAGTTTCTCTCTCTTCTTCATTTTCGTTAGAATTTTCCTTAGTTTATTTACGAATAACTATACCACTGGCAACCGAATTATATTCTTCATAGTCCATCCTCTTCTCTGATTTACATCCACCTTTTTATGTAGAAGCTTCTCCATGTAACCGATTTCACCTATTATCTCAGTCATCTCTCTATCAAACTCATCTTGACTCTTCACCTCTATGCCCTTTACCTTGGCATATTTCCTTTTGTTGTGGCTTTCTTCTAAACATTTGCAATGACCTTCAGTGATAATTTGCTTCCCCTCCTTTGTGAACTCCATCTTGTTCACTTGTAGATTGCACCTAAGCCTCTCTTTTCGACAATTCTCCATACCTCCCTTCAGTAAGCTTTTCTCCTTAAGCTTGATCTATGGTTCTCTACCTCTGGAATCATTCTTTGAGCAAACTCTTTTGTTCTTTTAGGCTCTACAACTTCCACTTCCTTTGAGAACATTCACTTGTCCTACTTATCCAACCTCTGTTTGAATTATTCAAGGTTTTGCCACTGTCTAAAGTTCACATGATCTTCCTCTTGAGAACAAAACTAGTTCTTTGTTATAGCTCCTCTCAGCTGCCTTTGCTGCTAACACCCTCTTTGTCTGCAACCTGAAATCTGTAACACAATCCTCAAAACTAGGGTTAAAACCATATCACCTTCCATATATCTCTATGATCTTGTTCCACCATTCATCTACACTTTTAATGGACTTTTCCTCGTCACATGAATCTCAATGTATCTTCCCACAAAGTGTCTAGAAGGAACAAATTTTCAGCCAGACTGTTAACGTAGGTTTGCAACTCTGTTCAACGCAAGTTCATAGTCTCTTTCAATTTATGTTTGCACTTATTCCACACTCTCACACACTTGCACACTTCTGCCTCCTTTGAAGCCCACTAACATATACAAACGGATTCTGCAACCATTTTTGGTTCAAATCCACAATCTTCCCAACCATATCCTAAAAATCCCCTGATTCCATTTTTAACTCACTAAATCTTCTACTCTAGGATTTCCTAATCCCTAAGATCTCTATGATATCTTTACAAGTCAAACACCTCTCATATTCTCAATTATGTGAGAATATTTACATTAAAACCTCACACGCATATTTCTCACTTAATTTATTAAAAATATACAAATTTTTTATTAATAAATTAAAAACATCACACCTCCTAAGTTAACGAAATATACAATGATTTTTTGAGCAGGATGCTCCTACATCAAAACTGCATCATCTCTGAGAAAGAACATGGGAAACAACACTAACATATTGAATCCCAATAGAAGAAATTAATTGAAAAAGGTCTTGGTTATTTAGAAATTAAATAAATGAAATTACTTCAAATCAATGAAAAGGTTAAAACATCTATTTCTCAGTACTGGTAGTTCCACAATACACATGCAGGTGGCAAGAATGGAGTCATTTGAATGAAAAGTGCCAATTGACTAAATAACTTGACCAAAATTAAACCTATGTGTAGAGATTATGATACAATCCTTTTGCAATAAGAGTAAAGAATAAGATACTGTTGACCTTAAAGCTATCTAACAAGGTATTAAGTGAATAATGGAATGATTATTATCATAACAAAGATTTTCATTAGCTTCTCTGCCAACTAAATTAACATTATGAATTCAAATATTACCAGCTCAGGTTTAAATAACTCATTAATCAACTAATATAAATAGGCATTATTTCTTGACTGTATACCTCCTTAGCAAGGTGACATCATCTTCATTCTCCCACTCTCCAGTTTTTACCATGGAGGATACCAGACTATAATACCTGCATAAATAAAAGAAACCATGCATATTTCAGTTGAAAGTGCCTCATAAATTCCAGTCACATAGAAGGATGACCATACCACTCATAAGGAGGGATTTTTTTAATAATTACTGTAAAATCATAACCCGAATTCATTATTGACATTTTTAACGTATTCAGTGACAATTCTTATCTTGGATTAAATTCATATGAAAGGACCATAGGCATGAAAAGCCAATAAATAGAACTCGACATATCATTTTTGTAGAAAGTCCAGACTAAACTAATCCCCAATATGTTCATCCAACTTTAGCAATAAGGAAATTTAAAAAATACGAAGAAACAAAGCAGATGAAATCCCTCGGTATAATGTAGTGCCTGCAACTTCATTTGTGAAAAATGTGGCTAAGTTTACATCATTAACATAAAGGGGCAGTATGTGATTTGTAAGGCCAGTTTCCAAATCTAATATTCATTGGTTAATATGCCACAAGAAAAACTAATAACTCAATGGTGAACCTATCAAGGTATATGAGAAAAACTGGGCAAAGGTAAGGAAAAATGACAGTATTTGGCACCAAGAATGCACCATGTCATACTAAATCCATTTCCTTTTGTGAAAATCATAAGATGGAGTTTTTCTTCCATCACTAAGGAATGCACACAATTACACCCTACAAAAGGCATTGCATTTCCATTCAAAACATGAATACAAATTCTTTCCCTTTAAGTTTTACATCACTCATCAAAGTTATTAAAAATAAGGCATGTAAGTTCCATGGAATTGTTTTTTTGGTCAAAAAATGACAATAACCTTTGATAGAAAGATATTATGTCTCCAATTATGATCCACTAAGAACAAATTAATAGACAAAAATCCTTGAATGATTTATCCAGTCTAAATTAAAAGTACAGAGAACAATTCCAGGCTAATTTTATTATACTTTGTTAGTAAATATTGTTGTACCAATTCAAACGCTTAGTTCTACACAACTGGAAAAAACATATGCCCACTTTGCTTTTTATTTTTCACATATTTATTCTCTAAAAGATATTTCATATTAGTAAAGAACAATATTGTTGGTGAGCCTGACTACCTTTCCAACTTTATGTGTGAAGACATAGTTGACTACTGTATCAAAAAAGTAGCAATGGGTGAATTAGAGAGGCACCTTATTAGAGAAATCATGAAACAAAAGAAGGATCAATTATATTAAGAAAACTATTATAGAATTGAGGCTTCTGTGATCCATCATAGTTATGAGAAGAGCTTCGGCGTAAATCACATGACAAAGACATTTGTCGACGCGTTTCGAACCAACTAGTGTGGTTCATCGTCAGGACAAGTTGAAGAAACAGATCTGGCCTAGCATGTTAAATAGACTGAGCAGAGACTCCAACGGCTATATAACGGCTATTATTAACATGCTAGGCCAAATCTATTTCTTCAACTTGTCCTGACGATGAACCACACTAGTTGGTTCGAAACGCGTCGACAGATGTCTTTGTCATGTGATTTACGCCGAAGCTCTTCTCATAATTAAGAAAACTATTTCCAAATTTGTTTGAAAACGTATAAAATATATGCACAGTGGTAAGAAACAATTACTAGAAACAAGGAAAAGAAAAAAAATAGAATAAAAAATACGCAAGATCTGATCTACAACTTGTTGTGATGTACAACAACCCCCCATCTCATAAAATTTCTCTTTCTAACTATAATATGAAATGGATCCCTTTTAAACATAGATGTGTGAATAAAATTGGTATCAACTCATCATTACAAATCCTTCATCAAAAGTTCCAAAGGAAATGAGATATTATAAACCTTTTGAACAAATATGAAATCAGTCTTATGAATAAATATAAAATTCTTTATTGCTGCGATAAAGCGATCACAATATTGCATATCGTAACAACAAGGAAAACATAATGCAAAGGCCCATTGATTTACCCCGATCTGAAAAGTGAATAACTATCGGTTATCGGGAAAGGCAAGCAAATATAACAAAAGGCCCTCCCACTATTTCTCTGATGTGATATCGCTATCAGCAATCAGGGGATGTAACACAACACATGTTAAGACACCTTTAAATTCTCCCGACGTGATAAGGTGTATCGCCATCGGGGATCGGAGATTTTGCAATAACATAAGTATTACGACCCGAGCACATCTCCGATTGCGATCCGATAAAGCAAGGCGCGAGTTTCAAAATAGATTTAAAAGGCTTGCATGCATTATTTTGGATTATTATTAAAAGCCTTCCCATTCTCGATAGCGATTTACTTTTGATTATCCGCCAAAAAACTCAAGCCATGCTTGAATGAATCATTCGACATACAAACGATATGATGGGTATTTAAAATGATTGACAGGTTAAGCGGCCAATTAATGAAGCATTTATGCTGAGATCTCCCCTGAGATTGTATCTGCGACAGTATTATTTTAAATTTTCATTACTTGCTAATTGATATAATTATTTCATATTGGCTCACACCACCTATTCTCTGTTTACGTTCATTTTATTCCTTGCGCAGAGCTCCACCGAAACAACAAGTTCAAGCCAAATGAGAAAGAAATCCAAGAGGTTCGCAACAGCCGCAGCTCCCACAGTAACAGTGCAATCCACCACTGATCTAGGACCAAGAAAAAAGGGATTGATTTCAGACACTACGTGTCTTGGCCTTGGAAACACAAGTTGGCAAAGAATATATAATTTAATTGAAGCAGAGGAGCCTGAAACAGTATCAGTACAAGCTACCGTAGATTCAACTAGAAAATCAGAGGCTTCCCTTAAAGATTTAGCTGACTCATATCTACACCGAATATCAGCTCGTGAAAAAATTCTTCCATACACTGATGTAGTGCGATGGGCAGTAGAGGAAATCCCTGTTTTAAACAGAGCATTTTGCACAGTCGACGGAAGGGCCTTCGGCTCATTTCAGCTTGATGATTTAAGGAAAATGTATCACTTGCCTGAACCTCAAAAGAAATACAATAAAGCATTTCTTGAGAAGTCCACAATTGAGAATGAGACTGAATCAACCCCAATTCGGGAGTGGAGACAGAACCCTGCAAGGCACAAACATGAATCTTCAGGTAAGTACTCTATAGATTCATTATGTTCTCCTTACTGTTATGCCGGGGCAATGATGTGTACAATTTGGGGATTACATGATTATGCAAAATTTACTATTGAAATGGTTCCTTTAATGGAAGCAGCAGTTAACAGTGAAGTAATGGATTGGGGAAATATATTGTCAGATAAATTAGCCACTGCAATTCTTGAGTTTAGAAATAAAACTCGCGTGACCGATAGGTCTATTCCTCCGTTTTATTTTAGTGCTTATATTTTAGATACTCTTTGTTTTAATTTTAAATTTCCTGTACTAGGGTGGAGATGGACTTCACAAGACCACAGGCCAATTCACATTTATCACCAAAAGCTGTGGAAAGCACACTATAAGGACCACTTGTACCAAATATGTAATGGTTTTATGTTGCCTATTTAGCGTGCCATTTTTGATAAGCCTGCCCCAAAGATTTCTTCAGAAGCAGATATTGACCTAATCACTGTAGGAAATTGGTTTGGGGAAGATAATTTCACATACATAAGGGTTTTTGGTAGCCTTGCAAGATCTCATGTCCTTCCTCTGTACATACCTGACAAGCTGTTAGCCTGAGAATTGGCCTATCAAATTACAACTGCAGGAACATCCAAGACTCTTAGGATTTCAAAAAAGCAGGCTTGGCCTACTTTTCCCTTGAGATGCGATGTTTATAATTTGCACGACTACAAGCATGCGGAGAAGGAGGCTGAGAAAATAAACATGCTTAATCTTGCAACCATTCCTAATAGGTAATTCGATCCAAGGAAAGTTGCCTATACTGTGCTTGAACAAGCCAAACTTACAAGGTTTGATCATGAGAAAGATGATTTTGATGAATTCTTTTCTTCGGCAGAGTCATTATTCCAGGTACAAGCACTGGCCAAAATGAGATATAACGATGAAAGGCTAGTAGAATTCAATAAGCTCAGAGAACATAGGTTGCAAACTCTACCTTTGGACTTATTAGCTACTACCCCGACAACACAATCAAGCGAGCTTGAACAGCAACTCATTGATAAACCTCCTACTGTATCAAAGATTCTCAAGAAAGGAAAGGAGAAGAAGCAGGAGAAAGGTGCCAATACACCTAAAGTAACATATGGACAAGATATAGCGTCAACAATGGTTCCGAATGAAGAAACCGGTGGCCTACCCCCTAGCACGAATTTAGAAATGATTCCAAAAGATCCCTCCGATCAAATTATTTTGCAGGTGGATGACATACCTCCATTAGATTTCTTTTACAGTCCCAAAGACAAGGATGTAGTGAAAAGACAGAGGAAAATGAGAAGACTTGTTCAATCTTCCTTGTTTCCAGAGAAAACAGAGAAAGCTAATGTAGTATGGAAAGAAGAGTTTAACCCTTTCGATGACCTAACAAAGCTTTCTCAGTATGCCGGAGCTTATTTGGTAGCCACTATGGAAAAGGCATCGGAAGTAAGTAATCTACTTAAAGAAAAGGATCAAGTAATTGTTTTGTTGCAATCGCAGGTGTTTGAAGCACAACAAAAAATTGAGCAGTTGGAACAATAATTATCAACACAACAACAATTAAAAAATCAGCTGAATAAGCAATTGCTTGAAGAGAAATAGAGAATGGACTCAAGCACAATACAAAAGCAATAATAATTATCTGAAGCATTGGCTAGGTTAAAGGCGATGAATGAACTAATGATTAAAACGAAAGATGAGCAAATAGCTCAGCTGTCACTTCAAGTAGAGAAGTTCAAGAGTCTTCCACAACCTACCGATTTCAGGTCCGAAGCGCTACAAATTAACAAGGCATTGGTTACACAGCTAAGACTGTTATGTCATAACATTTCTCTGGTTCAGCCCCTTTGTGATATAACAACATCAATAGTTGACAAATCAGTCGATTCTAGGGAGGATTTAGAACAGGCCGATGAGACTCTGACAAATTTTCTTGCTTGGTAAGACGCCAATGAGGGGCAAGCAACAAATCTACCCAATATCCTAGAATCACACAAGGATATCCTTTTCTTAGAATGGCAGTCACAGCTGATGAAAGTAGAGAGAGAGGTTTCTAGATGTAGATTATCTACAAGTAACTTAATTGAGTTAATCAATAACACTCTTTATCTGTCTAACATGATTTCACAATGTACCCTAGGTAAATTTCCGTGAGTTAAGACATTGGGGCAAGCATGCAATAAAGAGTTGGAGAATAATGGGAGATTAATCGTTGGCATCCAAAGTTTAACTTGGGATACCTATTGGTTTTTCTTAGTAAAACCATACAGTCAAAGGGCCGCCCTCAAATTTTTAACCGATGCGATTGGTTGTATCATTCCCGAAATACATGATGCCACATACTCAGCTCAACTCCATTCTTGTCTCAGTCGTCCCTCAGAATTGGAACCGATGCTTGCAAACTACCAACTCAAATCAAAAGAAGAACAACTGAAACAATGAATCATGTTGCCGACTACCAAAAAACCTATTGTAGAGGAGATACTCAAGATTTAGTTGTACCAATTAAATAGCATTTTATTTTTGCAGTTAGTTAGTTTAATTAGTATTTATAGACCCTTTCATGCATTTAGAAGGGTCCTCAGTTCTTGTATAAAACTCAAACCTAGAAGTTGCACTATTGTGCTTCTGGTATATTTTTTATAAAGACTGGGCCAGTATTCCAAATTCTAACGAGGAAAGCTTTGATGGGATGTGCACTATTGCCTTGATGTGAAAGTATTTCTAAGCTGGAAAAAGGAATTTGAATGCGATTGATATCGGGAATGATTCACAACACATAAGGTACTATTATCTATGATCTTGTTTCATTCTTTTATGTGAATCGTCGTTTGATTACTCTTGCTATCATTGGATATATGTATGTGTTTTCAACAACAATCCTTATATTTTTCTCTATTGAATGTTTAAGGAATGTTATTCTTTTAGTCATATATGTATCAGTGATATATAAAGGATAAGTGTAATAATGTTTTAATGATTACTTTATTCAACTACTTGAACAAAGTAATTATCATATAAATGAATGTCTTTGTTTACCAATAGAGTCATCTATATGCCTGTTTGTGGATAAAGATTATCAAACGTTACACTAAAAACAAAAATTTCCCGGGATAGGATAGCTATTCATATTTTTACTTTTTAGATTAAATCCTTCATCCATTACCATTTTATTATAAAACCACTCATTTATCCATCCCATTTTTATTCATCATTGGGAAACTGGTCCCATTAATTCCAGTCGGAGCCACCACACCAAACGGAAAAGGAGTTACATTAAGGTCCGGACCGGGTGGTTTTCCCCGATGTTGTTCCAGCGATTTTCGAGGCATCAACATTTTTGGCGCTAGAAGGAGGGCCTGAACTATGAATGGCGAGTAAATCAAAACCTACAGACCATTTTGAGAGTAAATCTCCCTCCACTTCACCTCGGACCTGCCGTTTGCGTTTTGGAACACCATTATTCAAATGAGAAGACGAGGAGTCAACTACCACTGCTCAATCCCATCATACTCTAGATCGATTAAGTCCTGAGTCTCCTAAAGTTCAGTCTCTCATCCAGAAATTTCAAGGCTTTTCGATATCACCACAGAAATCTGAAGTATCTCAAGGTTGTGAGACTTCGCAATTCAATCTACCTCACCCTCTCACTAGAATTCAAAGCATAAAGCTCGGTATTGAACCTATTGAGTTGCCTTTACTGAAAAGGAAAAGGGCTAAAAAAAACACTGAAGGATCAGACAGTGAGACCCTCTCATCATCATCCTCCATTTCATCTTCTCTAGTGCGAAGTCAACCATCCACTCTTCCATTACACATTGTTGTTCAGCAGGGATGACCAACTTCAACATCCAAACCTATTCAATCTTCAATACCAACTCCTCCCCAAACACCTAGAATTTCATTGGCAATATCAATTGTTATTAGTTCTACGATGGCTCAGAATCCATGGAATAGTCCTGGTGCAGTCACTATGCCTGCACCATTACAACCATTACCATATTCTCCTGAAAAATGGTTGCCGAAATTTAATCCAGATGATCGAACATTAGCCGAAGAACATATTAACAATTTCATGTTATTAGTTAATTTAAAAGGAGTGACACATGAAGTTGTTGTCGTTAGGCTTTTCCCTTATACTTTACAAGGATTAGCTGGGTCTTGGTATTTTTCCCTACCCTCTGGATCCATTACCAGCTGGAACATTTTTCAAGAATAGTTTCTCACTAAGTATGGTGATGATAGATCTTTAGCAACATTAATCAACAATCTTTCGAATCTTAGGATAGAATCTAGAGAACCTATCAAAGAATTCAACTTGCGATTCAATAAAATCTTGAATAAGATTCCAACTGACTCTAAACCAAGTGAGAAAATCAGAAGCGAATGGTATATAACATCCCTACCTTCCAATATAGCCATTTTTGTAGATAGAGCTGCAAAACCAACTTTAGCTGAAAACATGAAAGAAGCACTTGCTGTAGAGAAACGCATTATTGCTTTAGAAACGAAAGCTGCTCTTGAAGATAGAAAATCCAAAAATGTTTCTTTTAAAGATGATTCAATGAAGAAAACCCCTAAAGATCCATATGATATGGAGGGTCTGCAAAAGGTCCTCAAGACTATGTCAAATGAAATGGTTGAAATCAAAAAACAAGTAGCTGAAACTTCAACAAAGAGGACATTTAGAAATTTTAAGAAACCTGAGTCAAAACTACCAAATGGTATATCTAATGCAGACTCAGATCCTGAAGAGGAAGAAGAAGATGAAACAGTCTTACCATCCGACGAACTCGAAGAAGAGGAGATTGGCGAATGCCATGGGATGTGGGAATTCATTTTACCTAGCTTCGATACAGAAAATGAACAAGAAGCTTTCCCTGTAACTAGCAGGAGTAAAGGTACTCCTAAACCTGTTTAGTCAATTTCAAATAAAAGGAGTGTAGGTACCACAACTATAAAAGAAAAGGTGCCCACAATGAAATCTGCGGCGATAACATCCCAAAATCAACCATTATCCTCAAACATACCTTCAACATCTAAGACATTGGTAGTATCGGATTCAATGGATTACAATATTATTGATGATATGAAGAAGAAAAAGGCAGACATTACTATGTTTGAACTTAGCAAACTCAAACATCAACAGAAATTACTTCTTAAGGAACTAAATGCAGTACCTTCTTCACCTCTTCCTAATGCTGTGTTCTCCAAAGCTGCAAATGATTCAGGTCAACCACCTCCTGGTAGAGTTGAAGCTACTGATGTAGTTTTAACCAGAGACAGATCAAATTCCCATACTCCCCCTTTTCTCTTGACCTATGAGATCTATAATCGAAATCTACACAATTGTTTGATTGACTCAGGGGCATCCTCTAACATAATGATAGCTTTAGTTTGTTCCAAACTGAACATTGAACTCGAAAAGTCTACAATTCATATCGTACAGTTGGATAGAACCAAGGTCCAGGTTTTAGGGGAAATCAACTCTGTAACTATCAGGTTATCAGCTGATCCACGAGTGGTTTAGAGAATTGATATTTTAATTGCCGATATACCTGAATTTTATGGTTTAATTTTGAGTAGGGATTGGTTTGGGAAACTCCACTGTTATATTTCTACCGATTGGTCCCATATGTGGCTACCCTATAAAGGAAAACCAAATCAAATCAAAATCGATCAGGAGAAACATATGACCCATACTGTCACTGAATTTGAGAAGGAGAATCAACCAATAGCATTCAATAACAATATTTTGGGGAATTACTCTTCCGAATCATTCTTTGCCAATTTCACTGCCCAACCATATCCTTTCTCAGTAAATAATTTCACATCCCAAATTCGAAAATTTTCACAAACCGATAGATCAAGATGTGTCAATATTTCTGAGGAAACTGTAAATAAAATTGTTGATAATTCTTCATTTTGGTCACTATACTTTGATGGGTCTAAATCTAGTGAAGGTGCAGGAGCAGGGTGTATTTTAGTTAGCCCTGAAGGAGAAAAAACTATGTTATCATGTAGATTGGAATTTAAATGCATAAATAATACGGTTGAATATGAGGCCTTAGTTCAAGGACTATACAAAGCAATTGGTCTTAAAGTTCAATATTTGAAAGTGTTTGGTGATTAAAAAATTGTCATAAAACAAGTTAAAAATACAATTCACTGTCTTTCTAGTCATCTCAAACAGTATCAGTCTTTGGTGCAGGAACTCATATCTCAATTTTTATCATTCAATATTTCTCCTATGCCTAGATCCCAGAATGCAGCAACAGACTTGCTAGCTAATGTTGCTTCTAAACTCCTACCTTCCAAAGATTACAGCTCAGACAGATTTTCAATAGAGTTAATTTTTAGACCATCAATTCCCGACAATGTCACCAATCGGCGAGTGTTCAATCATGACGAAGAAATTTTAAATTTCTTGACTTCTGACAAGTCTTATGATGATCAAATCATTGATGAAAGTAATCATGGCCTTCAAATGAAGGAAAAGCAAGAAGAAAACTCAATACTAAAACTAGTGGTTAAGCTAGAAAACCTTTATGATATTAAAGACAAGTTTAAACAGGTGACCAATTCAAAGCTCCAGAGTTCCACTTTAAGATTTGAATTGATAAACCTAGGTACTGAGGAAAACCCTCAAAACATCAATTTGGGATTAGGACTTTCTTTGGAAGAAGAACAACATTCATTAGGTTATTACGAAAAAATAAATATGTCTTTGCTTGGAAATATGATGATTTGAAAACATACGATGCATCGATCATTCAGCATACTATTCCAATGCTTTCTGAACAAAATCCAGTCCAACAGATGTTAAGGAAAATTCATCCTAACCTAGAGAGTCAGATAAAAACTGAACTAAATAAACTCTTGAAGGCTAAGATCATTTTTCCTATCAGACATTCAAACTAGGGGTCCAATATGGCGCCTGTTAGAAAGAAAAATGGTGACATCAGGATTTGAATTGATTTCAGAAATCTTAATAAAGCAAGCCAAAAGGATAACTTCCCTTTACCTACCATGGAGCAGATACTCCATTCAGTAGCAGGTTCTGAGTTAATGTCCTTTTTAGATGGTTTTTGAGGATACAACCAGATTTTGGTCCATCCTGATGACAGGCTTAAAACTACCTTCAGAACTAAATGGGGAACTTATGTTTACCAAAAAATGCCTTTTGGACTTATCAATGCAGGAGCTGCATTCCAAAGAGAAATGGATATAGCATTCAAAGGATTGATCAATAAAAAAATAGTTGTCTATTTAGATGATATTACTATATTTACCAAGAAAAGGTCTAATCATTTACATGATTTAAAACAAATCTTTGAACACTGCAGAAGGTATGGTATCTCGCTCAATCCAAAAAAGTCATTTTTTGCTCTTAATCAAGGAAAGCTCTTGGGCTTCATTGTTTCCAAAGATGGTATTTATATTGATCTAGATAGAATTAATGAGATTTCCGATATTCCATTCCCTCATAACAAAAAATCCATGCAATCATTTTTGGGTCAAATTAACTTTGTTAAACGATTCGTTCCAAATTTTTCCCAGATTATTTTACCATTGCAAACAATGATTAAGAAAAATTCGGTGTTTAGATGGGGATCTACAGAAAAAGAGGCGTCTGATTCTATCAAACAATCAATAATTAACACCCCTGCTTCAAGAACTCCCAATATTTCAAGTCATTTCATACTGTATACTCTCGCATCCAGCTCGTCTTATGCAGCAGTGCTGACTCAGATTAATGATCAAAACTTGGAGGCACCAATTTCATTTTACAGTTCAAATCTTCAAGGTGCTGAACTTAATTATTCAGAAGTTGAGAAGAAACCCTTTGCTGTGTACAAAGCTGTCAAACACTACAGACCCTTCCTTTTAAAAGCTCACACAAAAGTCATAGTTCCTTTTTCAGTAGTAAGACAGTTACTAATTCAAAGGGAATTAGGAGAAAAAGGGGCAAATTGGGTCAAAACATTACAACAATATGACTTAGAAATCAAGCCAGCAAAGATTTTCAAAGGCCACGGTTTTTGCAGGTTATTAGCAGGAAAATCCAACATTCAAGAATTAGAAGGTACAGAACACACTGAAGAAATCAATCAGATAAGTATCACAGATCCTGAATCACAATATGCAGATCTGATTTTCTATTTAAAAAATGGATACACACCTTCTAATCTTTCCTATAAAAACAAATGTTCCATTATATTAAAAGCAAAAAACTTCATAATTGTAGATGATGTACTTTTTAGGCAAAATTATGATTCAATTTTATTAAGATGCCTAGAAAAACCTGAAGCGCAAAAAGTTTTGCAGGAGCTACATGACGGACCAACAAGAGGAAATTTTGGAGCTGATACAACAGCCCACAAAATCAATCATGCTGGATATTATTGTCCCACCCTATTCAAAGATACTCACGAATACTTAAGAAAATGCCGAAGTTGTCAAATCTCCAGTGGAAGACAAAGAAAACCAGCTTTCCCTTTGCAACTAGTCAATATTGAACAACCTTTCGAGCAATGGGGATTGGATATCATTGGGGAAATCACTCCACAGTCATCCAAACAACATAAGTATATTCTTACTGCTACTGATTACTTTACTAAGTGGGTTGAAGTAATTCTTGTGATGACAACAAACTCTGAAGCAATTATAGAGTTCATAGATCAATTCATTATTACCAGGTTTGGTGTCCCAAACGCTCTTGTTTTCGATAATGGATCTTATTTCTCTGGAAATTATATGTTTTAGTTCGCTATCAAAAGAGGGTTTAAATTGAAATATTCTACGAATTACTATCCCCAAGGTAATGGTTTAGCAGAATCCACCAATAAAAATCTCGTCAAAATCATTAAGCGAACCATTGAGCAGAATCATAAAAACTGGCATAAATCTTTGATATTTGCACTATGGGCTGACAGAATAACACAGAAGGCTTCCATAGGTACTTCTCCATTTAATCTTGTATATGGGAAGGAAGCGGTCACACCAACCAATTTAGTACTTCCATCTCTAGCCTTAGTGCAGTTTATTGAAGAAAGTCCCTCATCTTCTATTCAACTAAGATATGATCAAATTTTAAAATTACAAGAAGAAGGGGAAAAAGCTAGAATTATACATGCAAAACATCAGCAAATTATCAAGTCATCTTTTGATTCAACTTCATCTAGTCCAAAACAATTACAAGTTGGTGATCTAGTTCTGAAATGGGACAAAGCCCATGAGGATAAAGGAAAACACAGTAAGTTCCAGAAAATATGTCTCGGACCATTTCAAATCAATGAGAAGATAGGCCATTCTACTTTCATATTGCAAGATCTATCAGGTAAGAGAGATTCTCTTCCTGTTAATGGCCTTATCTTGAAAAAATTCTTCAATTAAGGAGGTAACCCCTTCTCCCTTTGTAAATATTCAATTTTCAGCAAAATTTGTGTTCATAGTTTTTAGGATTATTGGAAAATAAAATTGTAAGATATCTTCCATTGGCCTTTTCTATATTGAAAAAGTTTCTCAAAAGAAATAGTTTTGATATTTACTTTTAAAATAGAAACCTTAAACAAAAGGAAAATTTCTAGGAAATTAGGTATATTTAGATTCTGAAACCCCATTTTATTCTCGTGAAATCTTCTCAAGATTTAGAAGTGTTGTAAATCATTTTAATGTTTTCAAATGGCCAAAAATGGTTATCAATATAAAAACAGAAACTGATTCAATCTTAGCATCTTCAACTCTTATCGTGTCATCCATGCTCTCTTAAGGACAAAATTGTTCATCCCATTCATCAAAGTTTATGATTACTCGGAGTGTAATTCTAAAATATATTTGATATAAAAGATAAGGAGTCTTATTACAAGCCTACTTACCATGATCATTGGGGAATAGTTCAACTAACATTACCAATACTACATACCAAAATAGGGTAATGGCTTATAATTATAATACAAGGGGTCTCATCACGAGCCAACTTGTTCAGTTAAATTACGACCAGTGAATGGCATTGTCAAATAGCTGGCTACCAAACCAGGACAATGGCTTTTTATCTTGCAAAATAAGGAAAAAGAAAAGTGATACAAAATATGAAGGCATATTTTTGGATTCATTCTTTTAATTATACTCTGAAATGGATGGGATAATGGATGATTAAATGGTTAAAAGGTATCCCTGTCGAAACTATAAGCGTTTGCTGGCAGCAGAGGCTCTACCTATGACAAAGGAGTCATTATAAAGCTAAGTTGGAAAAGTTATTTGTTTTATAATTATCAACCAATTAAGGCTAGTTTAAAACTTAGAATGTATTTAATTTTAAAAAGAGAAGAAAATAGCAAAAATAACTATTATTAGATTCAGAATTTATGTATACCTAGTTATATTAGAATTCTCCTCTTAGATAAGATTTCTATATAAAGAAATTTTAAGTATTTCAACATTTTTCAGAGATAATTGTTTCTCTCATTGAATCACCAATTGTTGTGCTGTACAACAACCCCCCATTTCATAAAATTTTTCTTTCTAACTATAATATGAAATGGGTCCCTTTTAAACATACATGTGTGAATAAAATTGGTATCAACTCATCATTACAAATCCTTCATCAAAAGGTCCAAAGGAAACGATATATTATAAAACTTTTGAACAAATATGAAATCGGTCTTATGAATAAATATAAAATTCTTTATTGTTGCGATAAAGCGATCACAAATCGCATATCGCAACAACAAGGAAAACATAATGAAAAGACCCATTAATGTACCCCGATCCGAAAAGTGAATAACTATCGGTTATCGGGAAAGGCAAGCAAATATAACAAAAGGCCCTCCCTTTTCTCCGATGCGATATCGCTATCGGAAATCGGGGGATGTAACGCAGCGCATGTTAAGACACCTTTAAAATCTCCCGATGCGATAAGGTGTATCGCGATCGGGGATCAGTGATTTTGCAATAACATAAGTACGATCCGAGAAAATCTCCAATTGTGATCCGATAAATCAAGGCGTGAGTTTCAAAATAGATTTAAAAGGCTTGCATGCATTATTTTGGATTATTATTAAAAGCCTTCCCATTCCCGATAGCGATTTACTTGTGATTATCCACCAAAAAACTCAAGCCATGCTTGAATGAATCATTCGACATATAAACGATATGATGGGTATTTAAAATGATTGTCAGGTTAAGCGGCCAATTAATAAAGCAATTATGCCAAGATCTCCCCTGAGATTGTGTCTGCGGCAGTATTATTTTAATCTTTCATTACTCGCTAATTGATATAATTCTTTCATATTGGCTCACACCACCTATTCTCTGTATTATGTTCATTTTATTCCTTGCACAGAGCTCCGCCGAAACAAAAAGTTCAAGCCAAATGGGAAAGAAATCCAAGAGATCCGCGGCAGCAGCGGCTCCCACAGTAACAGTGCAATCCACCACTGATCTAGGACCAAGCAAAAAGGGATTGATTTCAAACACTACGTGTCTTGGCCTTGGAAACACATGATGGCAAAGCATATATATTGTAATTGAAGTAGATAAGCCTGAAACAGTATCAATACAAGCTACCGCGGATTCAACTAGAAAATCAGAGGCCTCCCTGAAAGATTTAGCTGACTCATATCTACACCGAATAGCAACTCGTGAAAAAATTCTTCCATACATTGATATAGTGTAATGTGCAGTAGAGGAAATACCTATTTTAAACAGAACATTTTGCATAGTCGACGGAAGGGTCTTCGGCTCCTTTCAACTTGATGATTTAAGGAAAATGTATCACTTGCGTGAACCTCAAAAGAAATACAATAAAGCATTTCTTGAGAAGTTCGCAAGTGAGAATGAGACTGAATCAGCCCCAATTCAGGAGTGGAGATAGAACCCCACAAGGCACAAACATGAATCTTTAGGTAAGTACTCTGTAGATTCATTATGTTCTCCTTACTGTTATGTCGGGGCAATGATGTGTAGAATTTGGGGATTACATGATTATGAAAAATTCACTATTGAAATGGTTCCTTTAATGGAAGCGGTAGTTAACAGTGAAGTAATGGATTGGGGAAATATATTATCAGATAAATTAGCCACTGCAATTCTTGAGTTTAGAAATAAAAATTGCGTGACCGATAGGTCTATTCCTCCGTTTTATTTTAGTGCTTATATTTTAGATCTCTTTGTTTCAGTTCTGAATTTCCTGTACTAGGGTGGAGATGGATTTCACAAGACCACATGTCAATTCACATTTATCACCAAAAGCTGTGGAAAGCGCACTATAAGGACCACTTGTACCAAATCTGTAATGGTTTTATGTTGCCTATTTACCATGTCATTTTTGATAAGCCTGCACCAAAGATTTCTTTGGAAGCATAGATTGACCTAACCGCTGTAGGAAATTGGTTTAGGGAAGATAAGTTCACATACATAAGGGTTTTTGGTAGCCTTGCAAGACCTCATGTCCTTCCTCTGTACATACCTGACAAGCTGTTAGCCTGAGAATTGGCCTATCAAATTACAACTGCAGGAACATCCAAGACTCTTAGGATTTCAAAAAAGCAGGCTTGGCCTACTTTTCCTTTGAGATGTGATGTTTATACTTTGCACGAATACAAGCATGCGGAGAAGGAAGCTGAGAAAATAAACATGCTTAATCTTGCAACCATTCCTAATAGGAAATTCGATCCAAGGAAAGTTACCTATACCGTGCTTGAACAAGCTAAACTTACAAGGTTTGATCATGAGAAAGATGATTTTGATGACTTGTTTTCTTCAGCAGAGTCATTATTCCAGGGACAAGCACTAGCCAAAATGAGATATAACGATGAAAGGCTAGTAGAATTCAATAAGCTCAGAGAAGAGAGTTTGCAAACTCTACCTCTGGACTTATTAGCTACTACCCCGACAACACAATCAAGCGAGTCTAAACAAAAATTCATTGACAAACCTCCTGCTGTATCAAATATTCTCGAGAAAGGAAAGGAGAAAAAGTAGGAGAAAGAGTAGGAGAAAGAACAGGAGAAAGAGCAGAGAAAGGAGCAAGATAAGGACAGCGAAAATATCAATGTGGATACCCAGATTGATGCTAAACTATTCCAAGAATGGAAACAATTTGACTCCATTATAAGCAATCTGGAAGGCCCAAAAGGTGCCAATACACCCAAAGTAATAGATGGACAAGATACAATGTCAACAACGGTTCCGAATGAAGAAAGCAACAGCCTACCCCCTCGCACGGATTTAGAAATGATTCCAAAAGATCCCTCCGATCAAATTATTTTGCAGGTGGAGGACATACCTCCATTAGATGTCTTTTACAGTCCCAAACACAAGGATGTAGTGAAAAGACAGAGGAAAAGGAGAAGACTTGTTCAATATTCCCTATTTCCAGAGCAAACAGAGACAGCTAATGTAGTATGGAAAGAATAGTTTAACCCTTCCGATGAGCTAACAAAGCTTTCTCAGTATGCCAGAGTTTATTCGGTAGCCACTATGGACAAAGGCATCGGAAGTAAGTAATCTACTTAAAGAAAAGGATCAAGCAATTGTTTTGTTGCAATCACAGGTGTCTGAAGCACAACAGAAAATTGAACAGTTGGAACAACAATTTTCAACATAGCAACAATTAAACAATCAATTGAATAAGCAATTACTTGAAGAGAAATAGAGAATAGACTCAAGCACAATACAAAAGTAGAAAGAAATATCTGAAGCATTGGCCAGGTTAAAGACGATGGATGAACTAATGATGAAAACGAAAGATGAACAAATCGCTCAGTTGTCACTTCAAGTAGAGAAGTTCAAGAATCTTCCACAACCTGCCGATTTCAGGTCCGAAGCGCTACAAATTAACAAGACATTGGTTACACAGTTAAGACTGTTATGTCATAACATTTCTCTGGTTGAGCCAATTTGTGCCATAATGGCATCAATAGTTGACAAATCAGTTGATGCTAGGCAGGATTTGGAACAAGCTTATGAGACTCTGACAAACTTTCTTGCTTGGCAAGACACCAATGAGGGGTAGGCAGCAAATCTACCCAAAATCCTAGAATCACACAAGGAGATCCTTTTCTTAGAATGGCAGTCACAGCCGATGAAAGCAGAGAGAGAGGTTTCCAGATGTAGATTATCTACAAGTAACTTAATTGAGTTAATCAATAACAATCTTTATCTGTCTAACATGATTTCACAATGTACCCCAAGTAAATTGCTGTCAGCTAAGACATTGGAGCAAGCATGAAATCAAGAGTTGGAGAAGAAAGGAAGATTAATCGCTAGCATCCAAAGTTTAACTTGGGATACCTATTGGTTTTTCTTAGTAAAACCATACAGTCAAAGGGCCGCCCTCAAATGTTTAACCGATGCGATTGGTTGTATCATTCCTGAAATACATGATGCCATATACTCAACTCAACTCCATTCTCGTCTCAGTCGTCCCTCAGAATTGGAACCGATGCTTGCAATCTTCCAACTCAAATCAAAAGGAGAACAACCGAAACAATG
Source organism: Pinus taeda (assembly GCA_000404065.3). Lineage (NCBI taxonomy): Eukaryota > Viridiplantae > Streptophyta > Pinopsida > Pinales > Pinaceae > Pinus > Pinus taeda. The sequence continues at coordinate 78,161 of APFE031507746.1, forward strand.
AATCATGCTGCCGACTACCAGCAAACCTATTGTGGAGGAGATACTCAAGATTTAGTTGTACCAATTAAATAGCATTTTATTTTTGTAGTTAGTTAGTTTAATTAGTATTTATAGACCCTTTCCCACATTTAGAAAGGGTCCTCAGTTTTTGTATAAAACTCAAACCTGGAAGTTGCACTATTGTGCTTCTGGTATATTTTTTATAAAGACTAGGCCAGTATTCCAAATTCTAACAAGGAAAGCTTTGATGGAATGTGCACTATTGCCTTGATGTGAAAGTATTTCTACGTTGGAAAAAGGAATTTGAATGCGATTGATATCGGGAATGATTCACAACATATATGGTACTATTATCTATGATCTCGTTTCATTCTTTTATGTGAATTGTCATTTGATTACTCTTGCTATCATTGGATATATGTATGTGTTTTCAACAACAATCCTTATATTTTTTACTATTGAATGTTTAAGGAATGTTATTCTTTTAGTCATATATGTATCAGTGATATATAAAGGATAAGTGTAATAATGTTTTAATGATTACTTTGTTTAGCTACTTGAACAAAGTAATTATCATATAAATGAATGTATTTGTCTACCAATAGAGTCATCTATATGCCTGTTTGTGGATAAATATTATCAAACGTGACACTAAAAACAGAAATTTCCCGGGATAGGATAGTTATTCATATTTTTACTTTTTAGATTAAATCATTCATCCATTACCATTTTATTAGAAAACCACTCATTTATCCATCCCCTTTTTATTCATCATTGGGAAACTGGTCCCATTAATTCCAGTCGGAGCCACCACACCAAACGGAAAAGGAGCTGCATTAAGGTCTGGACCGAGTGGTTTTCCCCGATGTTGTTGCAACGATTTTCGAGGCATCAACATTTTTGGCGCTAAAAGGAGGGCCTGAACTATGAATGGCGAGTAAATCAAAACCCACAGACCATTCTGAGAGTAAATCTCCCTCCACTTCACGTCAGACCTCCCGTTTTCATTCTGGAACACCATTATTCAAACGAGAAGAAGAGGAGTCAACTACCATTGCTCAATCCCATCATACTCCAGATCTATTAAGTCCTGAGTCTCCTAAAGTTTAGTCTCTCATCCAGAAACTTCAAGGCTTTTCGATATCACCACAGAAATCTGAAGTATCTCAAGGCAGTGAGACTTCGCAATTCAATCTACCTCACCCTCTCACTAGACTTCAAAGCAGAAAGCTAGGTATTGAACCTACTGAGTTGTCTTTACCAAAAAGGAAAAAGGCTAAAAAGAACACTGAAGGATCAGACAGTGAGACTTTCTCATCATCATCCTCCATTTCATCTTCTCTAGTGTGAATTCAACCATCCACTCTTCCATTACACATTATTGTTCAACAGGGATCACCAACTTCAACATCCCAACCTATTCAATCTTCAATACCAACTCCTCCCCAAACACCTGGAATTTCATCGACAATATCAATTGTTATTAGTTCTACGATGGCTCAGAATCCATGGAATAGTCTTGGTGCAGTCACTATGCCTGCACCATTACATCCATTACCAGATTCTCCTGAAAAATGGTTGCCAAAATTTAATCCAGATGCTGGAACATTAGCCGACATACCTGAATTTTATGGCTTAATTTTGAGTAGGGATTCCTCTAAGAAACTCCACGGTTATATTTCTACCAATTGGTCCCATATGTGGCTACCCTATAAAGGAAATCCAAATCAAATCAAAATCGATCGGGAGAAACATATGACCCATACTGTCATTGAATTTGAGTAGGAGAATCAACCAATAACATTCAATAACAATATTTTGGGGAATTACTCTTCTGAATCATTCTTTGGCAATTTCACTGCCCAACCATCTCCTTTCTCAGTAAATAATTTCACATCCCAAATTGAAAATTTTTCACAAACCAATAGATCAAGATGTGTCAATATTGTTGAAGAAACTGTAAATAAAATTTTTGATAATTCTTTATTTTGGTCACTATACTTTGATGGGTCTAAATCTAGTGAAGGTGCAGGAGCAGGGTGTATTTTAGTGAGCCCTAAAGGAGAAAAAACTATGTTATCATGTAGATTGGAATTTGAATGCACAAATAATATGGCTGAATATGAGGCCTTATTTCAAGGACTATACAAAGCAATTGGTCTTAAAGTTCAATATTTGAAAGTGTTTGGTGATTCAGAGATTGTCATAAAACAAGTTAAAAATACAATTCACTGTCTTTCTAGTCATCTCAAACACTATCAGTCTTTGGTGCAAAAACTCATATCTCAATTTTTAGCATTCAATATTTATCCTATCCCTAGATCCCAGAATGCAGCAGCAGACTTGCTAGCTAATGTTGCTTCTAAACTCCTACCTTCCGAAGATTACAGCCCAGACATATTTTCAGTAGAGTTAATTTTTAGACCATCAATTCCCGACAATGTCACCAATTGGCGAGTGTTCAATCATGACGAAGACATTTTAAATTTTTTGAATTCCGACAAGTCCAATGATGATCAAATCATTGATGAAAGTAATCATGGCCTTCAAATGAAGGAAAAGCAAGAAGAAAACTCAATACCAAAACCATTGGTTAACCTAGAAGATCTTTATGATATTAAATATAGGTTTAAACAGGTGACCAATTCAAAGCTCCAAAGTTCCACTTTAAGATTTGAATTGATAAACCTAGGTACTGAGGAAAACCATCAAAACATCAATTTTGGATTAGGACTTTCTTTGGAAGAAAGAACAACATTCATTAGGTTATTACGTAAAAATAAATATGTCTTCGCTTGGAAATATGATGATTTGAAAACATACGATGCATCGATCATTCAGCATACTATTCCAATGCTTTCTGAACATATTAACAATTTCATGTTATCAGTTAATTTAAAAGGAGTGACACAGGAAGATGTTGTCGTTAGGATTTTCCCTTATACTTTACAAGGATCAGCTGGGTCTTGTTATTTTTCCCTACCCTCTGGATCCATTACCAGCTGGAACATTTTTCAAGAATAGTTTCTCACTAAGTATGTCTATGATAGATATTTAGCAACATTAATCAACTATCTTTCGAATCTTAGGATAGAATCTAGAGAACCTATCAAAGAATTCAACTCGCGATTCAATAAAATCTTGAATAAGATTCCAACCAACTTTAAACCAAGTGAGAAAATCAGAAGCGAATGGTATATAATAGCCCTACCTTCCAATATAGCCATTTTTGCAGATAGAGCTGCAAAACCAACTTTAGTTGAAAACATGAAAGAAGTGCTTGCTGTAGAGAAACGCATTATTGCTTTAGAAAAGAAAGTTGCTCTTGAAGATAGAAAATCCAAAAAAGTTTCTTTTAAAGATGATTCAAAGAAGAAAACCCCTAAAGATCCATATGATATGGAGGTTCTGCAAAAGGTCCTCAAGACTATGTCAAATGAAATGGTTGAATTCAAAAAACAAGTAGCGAAAACTTCAACAAAGAGGCCATTTAGAAATTTTAAGAAACCCGAGTCAAAACCACCAAATGCTATATCTAATGTAGACTCAGATCCTGAAGAGGAAGAAGAAGATGAAACAGTCTTACCATTCGACGAACCCGAAGAAGAGGAGATTGTTGAATGCCATGGGATGTGGGACTTCATTTTACCTAACTTCGATACAGAAAATGAACAAGAAGCTTTCCCTATAACTACCAGGAGTAAAGGTACTCCTAAACCTGTTCAGTAAATTTCAAAGAAAAGGAGTGCAAGTACCACTACTATAAAAAATTTGTGGCGATAACATCCCAAAATCAACCATTATCCTCAAACATACCTTCAACATCTAAGACATTGGTAGTATCAGATTCAATGGATTACAATATTATTGATGATATGAAGAAGACAAAGGCAAACATTGCTATGTTTGAACTTAGCAGACTCAAACATCAACATAAATTACTTCTTAAGGAACTAAATGCAATACCTTCTTCACCTCTTCCTAATGATGTGTTTTGCAAAGCTGCAAATGATTTAGGTCAACCACCTCCTGGTAGAGTTGAAGCTACTGAAGCAGTTTTAATCAGAGACAAATCAAATTCCCATACTCCCCCTTTTCTCTTGACCTATGAGATCTATAATCGAAATCTACACAACTGTTTGATTGAGTCAGGGGCATCCTCTAACATAATGCCAGCTTCAGTTTGTTCCAAACTGAACATTGAACCCCAAAAGTCTGCAATTCATATCGTACAGTTGGATAGAACCAAGGTCCAGGTTTTAGGGGAAATCAACTTCGTAACTGTCAGGTTATCAGCTGATCCACGAGTGGTTCATAGAATTGATATTTTAATTGCCGACATACCTGAATTTTATGGCTTAATTTTGAGTAGGGATTGGTCTAAGAAACTCCACAGTTATATTTCTACCGATTGGTCCCATATGTGGCTACCCTATAAAGGAAAGCCAAATCAAATCAAAATCGATCGGGAGAAACATATGACCCATACTGTCACTGAATTTGAGTAGGAGAATCAACCAATAACATTCAATAACAATATTTTGGGGAATTACTCTTCTGAATCATTCTTTGGCAATTTCACTGCCCAACCATCTCCTTTCTCAGTAAATAATTTCAC
>APFE031507748.1:1763-18295 GCA_000404065.3 Pinus taeda
GCATAAGCGTGAGTTATTCTTACACAGGCAGGTGTGGATAAGGCGTGGATTAGAGCATTGATTTCATTTTCTTTCGTTTACAGCATTGCAGAATAGGGCATACGTGAGAGTGTGGTTATTATAGAATCAACTGAAAGAGATTGGTTAATGCTACTGAACTCTCGGTTGACATCATTTCCATTTGAATTGATTAATTGAGATTAAGTGTGATTTAGATAGAATCAACTAGAAGAGATTGGTTAATGCTACTATGCTCTCGGTTGATGCTATTTTCAATTGAATTGTTTGCTTCAGATTTGATTATGATTTTGCTTGAGATTAGATCCTGATGCTTAGATGTATGATTTCCTTTAAAAGTTACAGCTTGAGATTTATGATTACATCCAGTTATTCTTGTATCAAGTTTTATAGTTCAACTTAAAAAGCATTACTCTCTGGATTTATAGCTTGCACATATTGTGTACACTCTTGAAACAAAAAGACTGACCCAGGTTGATAATTAATGTGAGGCGATTAGGAGTTTTAAAAGACACCTTTTAGCACCCAACATCAGGAAATTAGGAATTGAAATGCTTTTTTCATTAGTTTATTTTTTGAAAAATTGAAGTAGTGAAAGATCATTTTGTTTTTAGTTGCTTGATTGTTTGCATCTGATTGAGTAGTTTCTACCCTCTCTAGTGTGAGCATTTCATCGAGTTGAAAGGGTCTTGTCCCATTTAGTTGCATTTAAGGTTTTTCTATTAGCATCTCTAAGACCTGAAAACTTAAACTTAACTCAAGATGAAATCTAAAATGAATTCAATTAACCTAAGGCGCATTTGAAATTATCATATCTAGAAGGTCTAGGCTAGAGATGTGTTCTGGCATCTGTAAACCTAGCAGTTGTCATTACCTTCGAAATTAGACAGCGCTAGCACAGATTTGTGCTCCCTGTACCATCAAGTATATAAAGGGAGACCCCACTAGGCTGCAATCCGTTTATCCTTAGGAAGCCCAGTCGACTGCCTTGCGAGTGTGATGCACCGAACATAGCATTCGGGGATATTTCCTACTGGTACTTCTTAGTTCGCCAGGAGGTATTCTACAGTTCACGGTTGCATGGTAATCCTGTTTACCTAGATCTTCCAGAGTAGTAATTTGATCTTTTTGACTCATTAAACTTAAAAGATCATCTGAGCACTTGTCCTTTCGAGTTGGCTTCCAATCAAAAGCGTTAGAGTTATATTTGTTTCTTTCTCGACTCTTTAAAAATGAAAGAACATCAGTCTTTTATGCATCTTAATAATTGATTTCCAACGATCCAAAACATCCTGTTAGTATTTTTGACCAAATCGTGAGTTCACTTAAAAGGACATTTTAAAGCCTTGAATTTACTTGTTTTGTCAACTAAGACAAGGTCATCATGGCTAAACCATTTGGATCACCCAATTCCTCTTCCTCTCCTCCATCTGAAGGATTGTCTGAGGAGTTGTTTCCTAACTTACCAGAGTCACTTGAGGACCAAAATGTTGAACTCGAAATTGTTTTGAGTGTTCAACCATTGTCATCTCATCCTCTGCCTACTTTTGATTCAGGGTCATCTTTTGATCTTGGCCTAGAATCTCCAGATAATCCCGTTCGAACTCCAGAGAACTTTTCAACCACTGACGGTCAGCTTGGACTGGTTATCTATCCTTCGAACCCTCTATTTGATGTCGTTGAGATATCACTGCAGTGTCCTTAGAGTCTGTACGACCATCTGGGTGTTCCTTTGGAACTATCCCCTAGTACAAGTTTGGCCATTCATCGTCATTTGTTTTTAGACATGGAACTCGAAGGCGATGCCACAATCACTTCCCTAGATGAGTCTGAAGTTTCTACTCCACACATTGCTAAGGGGGGAGAATTGCAGTTGCAGTTGGGTTTCGCTAATTCAGAAGGTATTCCTACCAGTTTGCCACTCAGCTATGTGTCTTTGGGACACTTAGTTTAAGGCAGATCTAGTGTCTCATCACTCTACCATAATTATGTTTGGGAGTCAAGCGTTAGGTATGTTCGTCATGAACACGAATTCCCAACTAGTTTTTACTTTAGTCTCAGTCCAACCCACCATCCCGAACACTCTTGTATCATCGATTCCAGTTATGCGTTAGTCTCAATCGACAGTTTCAAAGATTGTCTCTGCTAGTTCTTCTGTCCGGTTAGTCAGTGGTCACATTGTGCCACCGCTTAGGGGGAAAACCCTAAATGTCTCTATGGTGTTAGGTGCCACTAATGTGAGTGGCTCACAAGCTCACATGCTTGGTGTTAGCACTTAGAATGTACCTCAAGTCTAGGAAAAGGTAATTCCAAGGTAACCACAGACCAAGCTTTTGATTTGGCATCTAGCCCTGCTAGACCAGAGAGGGCTCTCTCGTTGCCAACAAAACGTGGTTGCAATAAGTGAATCTTAGGCTAGCTATGGAGTGTGGGGATTTGTTTGAAAGGTTTTGGGTCGAAAACAACAAGACAAAGGACCATTTGGGCTATGGAGTCGATGCCAGTTTCTGCCGACAAACTAGGGGCAAAGTAAGTGCAATGTTTAGCCAGATGAAAGATTGTGAATGTAAGAAGAATAGGGGAGAAAGCCTGCCGCCCTGTAGGCATCAAACAGGGGATGGATATGCAACAACAACTTTAGATGAAGAGAAACATGAGGTTGCTCAACAGAGCATCTAGCAAAGGATGAATTCCGTAAAGACAACGATTACATCTAACAGCAAAATCATCATGAAAGGAGCATCATAGGGGATGGATTCCTAACACCTCTTAGATAATGTTATAACAAGGCAGCACAAACATAATGTGTAAATGAATTTATGAGAAAAACATATTGGACATTTAAGCACCATGATGGATCCCAGGTCCAAAGGGCAGAAAACTGCTTTATTAAAATAATATTCAAAGAGATTTTACACAGTCCAAATGCCTCTTCCTTTTGCAAAAATCGAACCATTATCTTTTAAAAATAATCCTATATATACTAAATTACAAATCTATTTTTATTTCCTCATCATAGGAAATAGGAAATAATAAAATAAAATAAATAATAAAATCCTATCATAAAACAATATTATAAACTAATTTGCAACTAAAATCCCAAACTATCTTGAGAACCATGAGAAGTAGTTTTTGAAAACCCAAATTATGTGAAAGTTTGCCAAGTGGATTAATATTACTATATCTGCTCCTTCAGGTGTGGAATCATATTCCACAAAATGTTCCTTTTGATTGCCACCTTGCACCCACCTGCACAAATTTTGGAGTTGTTAGATCGATCTACTTTACTTATCCCTTCTTGGATGCTCTCTGATTTCCATTTGTACCCAACATTCTGCAAGCTATACAATAACAAATTCATACTCCAGCCATAACCGATATAATTCATTAACAATTTCAGCACCAGCATTTCTAGGATCATTTAATTTGTCAACCATATCAGCCACCGCTTGACTGGAGATAAAATAAAAAATTCCATTATAAGCACCTCAGACTAAAATTGTATGTATATAGAGATCTACCATTGTTCTTAGATCCTCTTTTGCTGAAGATATTAGCACTGACAGGTTGAATACTGACTCAAAGGCATGTAATAATGAATGTGGGAGGTATTCAAGCATTGTCTCTATTGAAGCATATTTGAAATGATGCTCCTCACTGTTTTAATAAATCATTTGTCTCCCCAAGCTTTTTCTTGGCTGACTGAATTTCATATGTGATTGTTGTTGCCTCCTCAACATTGTTAGATTTTGATGCAGCTAATAAGGATTCCTCTAGTGAAGAAAGATGTGTGAGTGCAAATAAATGTGACTCTGCTCTTAGTTTAGTATAAAACACAGCCAGCTCCTTCAGTTTTTTATCACTTGCTTCTAAATAAATAGTGAAATGATCTTATTGATCCACTACATGCTTACCGTTGATGCCAAAATCATGACCAGAGGGCTTAGAATTAGGTTCATAATCCCATCCTTAAACTCCCAACCAGAAGAACTAAAGTCATCATCATTATTGCCAAATAGATTCGTATTTAATGGAACACTATCATAAGTCATCTATGTTGCACTTAACATTTTACCTATGTTATTTCTATCAGCAACTGAACACTCTTGCCTGTAGGAAATCCTACTGACCTTTTTACGATGTGTTGCGAAAAGGCATCTTTGAATTCCCAAACAGATGACTCAAGGTCTAGGTCATCATTCCCAAATAACTCAGTATTCAACTACATGCTATGGGAACTAATCCCCTTGACACTTAATGTGTCAACTAGATTATTGGCATCAACAAATGGGGAATCTAATTTCCCCGAAGCTGTATTGACACATTCCCCAGTATCCTTAAGTATAGAACCTTTTTGGTTGCTACTTGGGATTGGAAAGTCATATATTTCAACTTGCTTCTATAGAGTTTCAATGAAATTATTGAACTGAAGACCAAGGGTAAAGGATACAGGGGGGGAAATATGGGAGTCGGATCGCTATCAAACTTCTGAAGAAATTTTGCATGATTTCCAAATAGATCAACCTCACTATTTTGTTCAAAATCAGCTTTGCCATCACCAAACAATGACAATGGAAAGGAATTTAAGACATCATCTGGACAGGCTGCATGGTCTCGCCTGTGGGCATTTTTCTAGCCAACTGTACTTTGAAAACTAACAATAGAATCAGAATTAGACTTCTCCACTAAACTTAGTTGTTGGGTTTTGACCTGTGTGTTGTGACTTGTAATATGCAGCATGAGTGGCTTGGAGATATAGCAATGAAACATAAAAGTTGGATATCAGGCCTTGCATTAAGCAAGAAATTTTCTCCAAGGTTGAATGTCATGATAATAACTTTGCTTGGAAACTAACTGTGCGATTGTTTTTTTTGTTTATTACCCAGGTGTAAGTGCAGCGCGTAGGGCCACACTCCAGAAGTGCAGCGCCATAGCTAGATTGGCTTGGCTTTCAATTTCTTGACCTGTGTGTGTTGTATATGTAGGGGTGATCCTTATAAATTGACCTCAACTGATAGAGGGGCCTCATTATTAGTATTAAGGATTTCTTTGGTGTGTCTAATCTGTGTCTTCAACTTCGCCATTGCTTCAGGAGATTTCCGCACCTTTATACCATTCCCATCTTTCTTCAAACCAACATTTGGCATTTTGATGTCCCGCCCCTATCGCCTTTCAATGCTAGGTGTCTCTTATTGATGTAACCTTCGAGATGGCTCTATGTGCAGTGGTAAAGGGCTACGCGCAACGCTTTTGAATATGGTTATAAGCACAGTGCCTAAGGGCTATGCACAACACTCACGGTTTTAAAGCCACCAAGCATATACACATAATGCAAGAATGTGCTTTCCAATTGATACTCCTTCATCCCAAACTTTTGTTCTTCGCATGACCTCAACATGAATTGTTGAGCTCACTTCATTAACATATCATAGGATATTCAATTCCAAATGTGACTTGAATACACGACGTTTAGTCCAAATAGAATATAAAATACCAAGATTGGTATTGGAATTTTCAATTCCCTTGAATTGTGTGGGCTGAGAGAATTTATTGTTGTCCATTTTAAGGCCATGCTAGAGATATAATAGCATAGTTTCATTATCTGTAGCAAGAGACCTTAAACTGTCTTCCAAGAGACCTTAAAGTGCGTATTTTCCCCATCCAAATTGCATAGTATTCACTTTATCTTTGGATAAAGAGAATTGCTTTCCTTGTTGAAATGTCCTATAAATATCCAAGTATTTATTTCTAGAACCATGAGACCAGCAGCTATAAACCTTTCACCAGCAATATCCCTATCAACAATGTACAGTGCCCTTTGCACAGGATATCTCTTTCAATCAAAGTAGAACGAGCTCGCCATATGTTGAGATAAGGATTAGCAACACGACAATAGACCTAAAATACTATGTTCTCTTCTTCTCTATCAAAATCTAGCCACAAGACCAGCCCTTGACATCTCCTAGCTTCCTCTGGATCATTCAATACCTGAACTGTTGCACGGGAGGCCTTTGACTCAACCATTCATTCGGTCATATCTTTTTATTTGAGATCCGGTTTTGGGAGTGTGATATACCGCTGGAAAGATTTTTTTGAGATGCTCCTAATAAACATGCTTATGACATGTTTTGTGCTAAAGATCATGTGCAAAACATCTAACCAAAATAAACCTAGTAAGAGGCTGATTTTGATCACTGTAGGAAGGCCAAAGGACTGACTCTAACAGTGGCACCATCAGGGATGGCAGCTCCTTGGAGGTGCAAAGAACCTCAGATATCTGGGAAGATGCAGATTAGTGCCTCATCCATTGGGAAATACGGTAAAATAGTTGTAAACTCAAAACAACTCATACCAATCCGAGAAAACCATATACATACTGCAACCTGTACATTTGGAAACTAAAACAATTGCTGAAAACTGAAAAGCTGCTTTTAGTAGCTTATTTATTTACAAATCTATCCTACTTTATAGAAAAATCAATAGATCAAGTGATGTTGTAATTCCAGATCAACTAATCAGGTAATTGTGACAAGGACGCTGCTTGGTAGTGCTTCAATAAGGACACAACTAGAAAGGCTGACAACCATACAAGCACATAATGAATTTGGTTGTATAAAAGGCAATCTGATCTATCATTCAAACTAAATTTTTTTTCCATATATGCAACAATAGGATTGAAGAAACCAGACTCTGTTTTCTGCCCCAACTCCTCAATACATGCTTCCAGCTGCAAACTATCAATTTAAATATCCACGGGCAACCTTACCTTCTCTTCCTTCTACTGAAAATGGTCCCCAAAGAATGGGACTCGACAGTCCAGATCCTTGGATTGTATTTGGGTCTCCAATTTAGTTAGATTTTATTCAATTTTGATGGAAAACTCTTGCAAAAAATTGAGGTTAACCTCATGGCTACATCGACAAGACCTCAAATAAGAAGAAAGAGATGAAGCAAAGTTCTCATCTACCTCATCATCCATGCACATATCTTCCCATTCTCTAAAGCCTTGAATAGAGGCAACCTCTATTTTGAATTCTTCCTCTTTCTCCATCCATGTTTCAAGAAAGATATGCCAAAAATATGCAAATGACTTAAAAGATCTGATAGGAAAACTTTTGATCCATTGTCTACATTTCCCTTGAAACGAATCATAGAACAATCTGATAAAAACATCCTCTTTTTTGACTCTAAGAGATTCTATAAATGTTTTGAAATTTGCTACATGTTCAAGAGTCAAAGTTAGATCTTCCCTATTGAATTTAGGGCCATTTCTCAAAATATATGCATCCTTCGGTAATTGATTAGGAAAACCGGGAAGATTAGAAAAATCGATACATGAATACCTTGAACAAATAGAAGCAACATCTGAGTCCTTCATTTAGTTAGTGGAGCCACCATCAATACTTTGAAACTTGGGATCTCGAATAGTGGAGTCGTGAGGTAGATGATTTCAGCCTTCATATGTGTTTGACTGCTATCCAGCATCAGCAATCAGATCTACAATTTGAATGATCTTTCCCGGAGAAGATCTGTCACCTCATCCCCGGCAACGGCGCCAATATGTTAGCACTTAGAATGTACCTTAAGGCTGAAAAAAGGTAATTCTGAGGTAACCACAGACCAAGCTTTTGATATGGCATCTAGCCCTATGAGACCAGAGAGGGCTCCTTCTTTTCCAACAAAGTGTGGCTGCAATAAGTGAATCTTAGGCTAGGTATGGAGTGCGGGGATTTGTTTGAAAGGTTTTGGGTCAAAAACAGTAAGAGAAAGGACCATTTGGGCTATGGAGTCGATGCCATTTTCTATCGAAAAACGAGGGGCAAAGTAAGTGCAGTGTTCAACGAGATCAAAGATTGTGAATGTAAGAAGAATAGGGGAGAAAGCCCGCCACCCTGCAGGCATCAAACAGGGGATGGATCTATAGCGGCAACTTTAGATGAAAGAGAAACACAAGGTTTCTCAACATAGTATCTAACAAAGGATGAATTCCGCAAAGACAAACATTACATCTAATAGCAAAATCATCATGAAAGGAGCATCATATGGGATGGATTCCTAACACATCTCTTAAATAATGTTGTAACAAAGTAGAAAAAACATTATGTGTAAATGAATTTATGAGAAAAAAAAACTGGACATTTAAGCACCGTGATTGATCCCAGGTCTAAAGGGCAGAAAACTGTGTTATTAAAATAATATTCAAAGAAATTTTACACAGTCCAAATGCCTCTTCCTTTTGCAAAAATTTAACCATTATATTTTAAAAATAATCCTAAATATACTAAATTACAAATCTATTTTTATTTCCTCAACATAGGAAATAGGAAATAATAAAATAAAATTAATAATAAAATCCTATCATAAAACAATATTATAAACTAATTTGCAACTAAAATCCCAAACTATCTCGAGAACCATGAGAAGTAGTTTTTGAAAACCCAAACTATGTGAGAGTTTTCCAAGTGGATTAATATTACTATATTTTCTCCTTTAGGTGTGGAACCATATTCAACAAGATGTTCCTTTTGACTGCCACCTTGCACCTACCTGCACAAATTTTGGAGTTGTTAGATCGACCTACTTTTCTTGTCCCTTCTTGGATGCTCTTTGACTTCCATTTGTACCCAAAATTCTGTGAGCTATACAATAACAAAGTCATACTCTAGCCATAACCGATATAACTCATCAACAATTTCAGCACCAGCATCGCTAGGATCATTTAATTTTTCAACCATATCAACCACCGCTTAACTAGAGATAAAATCAAAAATTCCATCGCAAGCACCTCACAAACTGAACTAAAACTATATGTATATAGAGATCTACCGCTGTTCTTAGATCCTCTTTTGTTGAAGATATCAGCACTGACAGGTTGAATACTAACTCAAAGTCATGTAACAATGAATGTGGAAGGTATTCAAGCATTGGCTCTATTGAAGCATATTTGAATTGATGCTCCTCATTGTTTTAATAAATCATTTGTCTCCCCAAGATTTTTCTTGGCTGACTGAATTTCATATGTGATTATTGCTGCCTCCTCAACATTGTTAGATTTTGATGCAGCTAGTAAGGATTCCTCTAGTGAAGAAATATGTGTGAGTGCAAATAAATGTGACTTTACTTTTAGTTTAGTATAAAACACAACTAGCTCCTTCAGTTTGTTATCACTTGCTTCTAAAGAAATAGTGAAATGATCTTATTGATCCAATACATGCGTATTGTTGATGCTAAAATCATGACCATAGGGCTTAGAATTAGGTTCAGAAAACACATCCTTAAACTCCCAACCAGAAGAACCAAAGTCATCATCATTATTGCCAAATAGATTGGTATTTAATGGAACACTATCATAAGTCATTTCTGTTGCACTTAACATGTCACCTATGTTATTGCTATCAACAATCGAACACTCTTGCCTGTAGGAAATTCTACTGACCTTTTTACCATGTGTCGCGAAAAGGCATATTTGAATTCCCAAATAGATGACTCAAGGTCTAGGTCATCATTCCCAAATAACTCAGTATTCAAATGCACGCTATAGGAACTAATCCCCTTGACACTTAATGTGTCAACTAGATTATTGGCATCAACAACTGGGGACTCTAATTTTCCCGAAGCTGTATTGGCACATTCCCTAGTATCCTTAAGTATAGAACCTTTTTGGTTGCTACTTGGGATTGGAAAGTCATATTTTTCAGCTTGCTTCTATAGAGTTGCAATGAAATTATTGAACCGAAGACCAATTGTAAAGGATACAGGGGGGGAACTATGGGAGCTAAATTGTTATCAAACTTCTGCACAAACTTTGCATGATTTCCAAGCAGTTCAACCTCACTATTGTTCAAAATTAGCTTTGCCATCACCAAACAATGACAATGGCAAGGAACTTAAGACATCATCTAGATGGGCTGCATGGTTTCGCCTGTGGGCATTTTTCTAGCCAACTGTACTTTGAAAGGCAACAATAGAATCAAAATTAGACTTCTCCACTAAACTCGGTTGCTGGATTTTGACCTGTGCATTGTGACTTGTAATATGTAGCATGAGTGGCTTGGAGATTTAGCAATGAAATATAAAAGTTGGATATCAGGCCTTGCATTAAGCAATAACTCTGCTCCAAGGTTGAATGTCATGATAATAACTTTGCTTAGAAACTAACTGTGTGATTGTTGTTTCTGTTTATTGCCCAGGTGTAAGCACTGCACGTAGGGCCACACTCCAGAAGCGCAGCGCCCTAGCTAGATTGGCTTGGCTTTCGATTTCTTGACCTGTGTGTGTTGTGGATGCAGGGCTAATCCTTATAAATTGACCTCAACTGATAGAGGGGCCTCATTATTAGTATTAAGGATTTTTTTGGTGCGTTTAATTTGTGTCTTCAACTTTGGCATTGCTTCAGGAGATTTCTGCAACTTTATACCATTCCCATATTTCTTCAAACTAAAATTTGGCATTTTGATGTCCCACCCCTATTGCCTTTCAATGCTAGGCGTCTCTCCTTGATGTAATCGTGGGGATGTCTCTACGCACAACACTTTTGAATATGGCTGTACAAGTAGTGCCTAAGGGTTATGTGCAGTGCTCACGGTTTTAAAGCCATCAAACATATACACATAATGCAAGAACGTGCTTTGCAATTGATACTCCTTCATCCCAAATTTTGTTCTTCGCATGACCTCAACATGAGCTGCTGAGCTCACTTCATTGACATATCGTAGGAGATTCAATTCCAAATGTGACTTGAATACATGACATTGAGTCAAAATAGCATATAAAATACCAAGATTGGTATTGGAATTTTCAATTCCCTTGAATTTTACGAGTTGAGAGAATTTATTGTTGTCCATTTTAAGGCCTTGCCAGAGATATAACAACATAGTTTCATTTTCTGTAGCAAGAGACCTTAAACTTTCTTCCAAGAGACCTTAAAGTGCTTATTTTCCCCATCCAAATTGCATAGTATTCACTTTATCAAGTGATAAAGAGAAATGCTTTCCCAGTTGAAATGTCCTATAAATCTCCAAGTATTTCTTTCTAGAACCATGAGATCAACAGCTATAAACCTTTCACCAACAATATCCCTATCAACAATGTACAATACCCTCTGCACATGATATCTCTTTCAATCAAAGCAGAACGAACTGGCCATATGTTGAGATGAGGATTAACAAAACGACAATAGACCTCAAATGCTTTGTTCCCTTTTTCTCTATCACAATCCAGCCACAAGACCAACCACTGTCATCTCCTAGCTTCCTCTGGATCATTCAATACCTAAACTTCTACACGGGAGGCCTTTGAGTCAACTATTCATTTGGTCATATCTTTTGATACGGGAGCTGGTTTTGGGAGTGTGATATACCGCTGAAATCGTTTTCCTAGCTAATCCTGATAAACATGCTTATGACATGTTTTGTGCTAATGATCATGTGCAAAACATCTAACCAAACCAAACCTAGTAAGAGGCCCATTTTGATCACTGTAGGAAGGCCAAAGGATTGACTCTAACACTTGTTATAAACCAGCCCTCCTCTAGTATTATTTACAACCCTCTTGACCCTACTAGATCAAGCAATGTCCAATACCAACAAGTTTAGAATCCTGGTGGTCCGTCTGGATCAAGCAATATTCACTATCAGCATCCCTATGGGGCTCAAGTCCAATACCAAAATCCTTACGTTCCATATGGTTCTCAAGGATTGTTTAATGAACCTTACACCCTCCAACCTAGGTAGTACATCCAGCTTGGCTATGGCCAGATTTAGTTTGGTAATTTCCTGAGCACTGTCCAAGTACTTTTGCACCAACTAGGGCAGCCATTGTTACCGCAAGGGCAACCTTTGTTTCAGTAAGGGCTTTTCGCACAACAGCAAGGGTAGATTATCCTGCAACAAGGTCACCTACAACAACCTTAAGATCAATCCTTTCAACAGTTACAATAGGCCGCACAGTAGTAGATGTAATATGCTCTTCATACCTCTCAACCCATACCCTGGCAGGGCCAACCTCTGTAGCCCTAGGGACAAATTTTTCATCCCTTGCAACAACAAAATCAACCCAAGCAGTAACAACCCTTGTATTGATATCAGCAAGGTCAACCCTTGTAGGGACAACGTCAAGGTCAAATCCTGCAACAACAGGTGCAAAATCCTCTTGTCTAGGGTCAACATGTTCAGACTCTTGCTAGCCAAGGGTGCCAGTTACAAAAACCCTACGTCCAAGGCAAACAAGTGTATGAACCTTATCCCCAAGGACTGTAGGTCTAGAACCCTCTTGTTCAAGGACAATAGGCCCAACAGCCCTATGTTCCAGGACAACAAATCCCATACCCATATGTCCAAGGTCAATAGGCTCAGCAGCCTTTTAACCCATACATTGCCTATCAACAACATGTGCATGGAAAGTTTCAAGGTATTCAAGGTCCAAATCCTCCCTTTGGTCAAGGTAATCCACAATGGGGGAAGCCTTAGATACCATACGGCTAAAATCCCACACTATGGGGTCAAAATCCTTACCAGCAGGGATGGGATCCTCCTTATGGGCCTGCGTATTGACCTCCCATGGCTTTTAACACTCAATTAACTTTCTTGGCTACACTTGAGTTGCCGGATGTATCACATCTTATGAATGATCTAATTTTTCATTTGCCGTATTGGCCTCTGCTGCCATCCAAGATACCAAGTGATTGCCCAAAGTTTGATGGAAAAGCTAAAGAAGATCCTCAGGCCCATGTGATGACATATTACCCCTGGTGCTCGTCAAACTCATATGTGGATGATTCCATTCATCTTCATCTTTTCCAATGAACCCTCATGGGTGCTGCAGTGAAATGGTACATCGAGCTAGCTCAAAGTACTTTCCATGACTTCAATTCCTTAGCCATGGCTTTCCTCATGCACTTTCAATTGTCAGTTAGTTATGAAACTGACACCTATTTGCTCACATTGCTTAAGTAAGATATTGCGACGCACATCTCTGATCATATCCATGAATGGAGATGTATATGTCACCTGATCAAGTTTGAGATAGCTGATCAGTTACTCACTGAATGGTTTACCAAATCATTCATAACCCCAATTGCTCACGATATAGCTATGGGTGGATGCGTCACTGAAGAGCAAGCCATTGCCCATGCCCAGTACTTGGATTTGGTTTACTCATAGTCTGACACCTTATACGAATTGTTACCCAACGCTCCGCAGCCATCATCTAATCCTACAACATCAAAGTCACCAGTAGTTCCTCCCGTTGATGGAGTTATTGGTTCAGTATCCCATATCCCCGCTAAAACATCTTCCAAACAGAAGTCTTGAATTTTTCTCCTAATAATTCATCTCAAAATCTGCCAGGCCTTGGTAAAACCTCAGAGGTCCACTCTGTCCAGTTTACCACAGTGGACAAATCCTCAAAAGGAAAAAAGAAATGCAAAGGCAAAGCTAAAGTTGACTCCCTGAAATAGGGTCCTCCCAAATCATCTACTGACGAATCTTCACAACAGAAACCTAAGTATCCTTGCCTCATTTACGAGGAGGATTACTATACTAAGTATTGTCCACAATGATATGAAGTTAGTCGCCTGCTTAAAGGGAACCCTTTTGTCCTTAAAGAGTCATTTCTATCTCAACAGACTCAAATGGTAGACCAACCCCGATCTGCTTCCTTTAGATCTCAGGTGTTCATGATGAACACGCCCATTAATGTGGCTACCTTATTGAAAGATTATCAAACTCCAGCTCTGGCAGCTAGGAAAGAGAAAGAAGTTGCTCCTTCTTCTTCCACCCTGATTTTTGGTCCTTTGCAAATCGAGTGCCCTAACATTGATTATGCTACTCTTCTGCCCTCTCGAGGTGTGCTGCAGAAATCCTCGTACAATCCCAACACCCAAGCCGCTCAACACTATAATATTGTTGAGGATTTGGCTCAAGTGTCATCAGCCATGTCGGCTTTCAAGGTACTCCAGAGCTACCCATCACAGTGTAAATATTTGTTGTCAGCTATTGGGTGCATCGATCCCACCAATTCTGATTTGATGTATTTCGATTTGGAGAACCATGTTCTGCAGCTCCCTCATCAAATGCCTTTCTTATTAAGGTAATCATTAATGAAAATACCATCCACCACACTTTCATTGATGATGGTTCTTCCACCTGCATCATGTCAACTGGATGTTGGAAAGCTATTGGTTCCCCTACACTGAACTAGTATCTGAACACTTTGGAAGCTTTCGATGGGCACGATTCGTGACCCTTCGACGTCTTACCTAACCTTTCCATCACCTTGGATGGCAAGACAGTGCAAGTTGAAGTAGAGATTGTTGATGCCAATCCCAATTATAATCTTCTACTCGGCCAAAGTTAGACTCATGCCATGCACGTCGTGGCCTCCTCTTTGTTTCGCGTGATTTGTTTTCCCTAGCAAGGGAAGATTGTCACTATTGATTAGTTGTCTTTCTTTGCCTCTTCCTCCTTGGATGGAAACATTCCATACGTCAAGCACTTTGGTGCTCCCTATGAGAGTGTGGGGGCAAGTCTCTTCAAAGACTCTACCTTAATGGGAATTTTTCAACTCCCACCTCCCCATGCTGCCTCTGTCAAAATGGTCTCGCTCAAATCTAATCCCTAGGTCATACCTGCACTAGATCTTGTTGATTCCTCGGGCAAGGTCATGCTGCTTAGTCCCGTTGAACTCAATGTTGAGTATGGAGCATGATTGTTTAGAGGTCTTTGTTTTCAGCCGGATGTATACCCAGCCAGTTTGTACACCCCTCCACGTGGGGGGGTCCAGGGGGGACTTGTCCCCCTCATGGGGGTTCAGGGGGGCGACCCCCCCCAGCTAGGCAGTTCGGGGGCCAACGGTCCCTCGGCAGGGGTTTCAGGGGTAGCGCCCCCGAAGCTAAAAACAGATGTAAAATTGCCTTGTAAAATTATAGTAATTTCTAGTAAATCTGGGCCGTTCATTAGGTAGATGATCTAATGGTAGAACTTATGTTTAGTTTAGATTTTTTTGCCCTGTTGGATACCTATACCAATAGGTTTCATATTTCATGATTGGCAAATTCAAGTGCCAAATATGCACTACTTTGCTACTACAAAGGCTCCATATTTGCATGGGAAGACAAGGTGTGTACATGACTTCAGGCCTATTAAAATTTTATGGATGACCCAACAGTCTAATCTGGGTCATGCCATGTTTTCAATTTATGTTGTAGAATAGAGAAAGAAATATGTCCAAACTATTTAATCTTGGAAGATCAGTAGTTAGGCAGAGAAAAACTTAAGGTTCCCAACTGCTTAATCTGGGGCCTTGGAAGAAATAAGGGTAGTGCTAGATAGGAAATGAAATGCAAAAAGCCAATGGAAAGAAAGGGCACACAAAGGGTTTGCAAGTCTAAGTGCACCCTCCAAGAAGAAACAAAAAATGCTAGGCTAAATAGTTGGGTAGGTAGATGGGGTTGCAGAACTGGTGTTCCTTCCAAGATCAACTTTGCTAACTAAGTACAGGCAAAGCAACACAATGGAGCATGTCTAACTCCCCTTTTTTCCTTTGTTTACCACTCATAACTAACATCCCTGCACCAGGTACGTTCATAAGGGATACTCAGAGCTTTATGGTGGTTCTTATAGCCTTTAAAAGCCACATTTCTTGTGCAAAAATCTTTTCATTTTGATCTACTCTTTACACTAAGTGTTTTCAAAAAAACTTAGTAGTATTGGTCTTCATTCACATTTCCCCCCCATATTAACCTCTAACTCTATTATCTAGCTCCCTGTGCTTCACTTCCCCTACTATTATAACACCATGGTGTATAAACCCCAAACAATGTATAAATATCCCCTCCTTGGCATTATAAGCATAATTTCCACTCCAGGCATTGGATTAACAATCTAGTTAATCTCAGACACCCAAGTCTAACTTTTCTCCATCAGAACCTACTCTACCTAGTCAACTCTCCATTTTTGCCTAAAAACCCTTGAAAAAACCCTTTTGAGCACCCTTATACCACTAAAAGGCAAGAAATTTCATAAAGTCCACCTTCCCCGCCTTATCCTAAGGTCGGGAGCCAGTATGCCCCTTTTCATAAAAATCCATCAAACCCGCCTATCCTAAGTTTTACCTTCATGTGCCTTATGCGAAAATTTCATGAAAGACCTTCGTTTCTCACCTTTTCCTAATGTCGTCGGGCATATTTAATTTTTACAAAGACCTTTGAAGAAACCATTGAAAATCATTCATAAATCAAAGGGTCCCGCCGGGCGCACTTGCCGATAAATATTATTATTTTAAGCCGCCCGTTGACGTTATCCACCATGCATGTTTGCTTCTCGAAAACTGTCAGATCTCCTGCTTCATATCCAACGGTTGTCGTGGATTTTGGAAGGGCCCCAATGTCCGACAGATATCGTCCGATATCTGTCAGACGATGATGTCACGCGGGGCCACGCATCGATCCCAAACTCTGTCGGAGCCCCTTCTGACAGATTCCTTGCTGTAGAGGAGGGGGCCCGATATGAAGACAC
>APFE031507748.1:44591-60184 GCA_000404065.3 Pinus taeda
AGGGCATCGCGAGGAAACCCGAGGGGTTGACTCATGGTATCCTGGAGTATGCTTGGATAGGAGACATGCCTCGGCGGTACTCGAGGCACATAGTGGGAGTCTAAGATCAGATTCACTAATTAATGAGTCATGTTGCACGAGTTGTCTCATGCTATCATGACCACCATGCTGAGTAGTTCCTAGGTCCAGTACTTACATATTTTTTGAGGCCTGCATGCCATGGATGTATGAGGCCTACGAGTTGCGGATGTTATTATAAACATACATATTATTTTTTGAGTTCTGATATATATGTGAGAATGTTTGATACATCAGAACCCAAAAAATAATATGTATGTCTATAATAACATCAACGGCTCGTAGGCCTCGTACATCCGTGGCATGCAGACCTCAAAAAATATGTAAGTACTGGACCTAGGAACTACTCAGCATGGTGGTCATGATAACATGAGACAGGTCATGCAACATGACTCAGTAATCAATGAATTTGATCTGAGACTCCGACTATGTGCCTCTGGTACCGCCGATGCATGTCTCCTATCCAAGCATACTCCGGGATACCATGAGTCAACCCCTTGAGGTTTCTCGCAATCTCCTCCTTGTTATCGCTCCATTCCTGATAAGGGGAGACAACATTAATGGGGGGAGGTACACACCTGGCTACTGGGAACATCCCAACTGGCTACTCTACTCCAACATCTGCATAGACAAGAGAAATGTTATAAGCATGCATATACCAAAAAAAATTAAAAAAATCAAAATCAAAAATTTGATTTTTTACCTTCATCATCAAATTCCTCCCCATATTGTAAGGGCATATCTGGGTCTCCACAGAAATCAGTGTCGATGTATGACCCGTCCTCCACGATGATCTTCTGTCATCATAGCAATGAGAAGAATTTCGGTCTATATGACATATGCTGACCCCAAGTGATCCTAGGCATCAAATGACTCTAGCGGGCCATCTGTTGATTAAATGGTGCAGGAGGATCAACCTCAGTCAACTGATACTAGAACAGTGGCACTCGTTCGAGGAATAAAGTCACAAGTACTAATTCGAAGCCAAATTGCTTCAGATTCCCCACCTTGGCCTTGGAAAACTTCCACTTGATGTTCATCTTCATGGCCTCTGCCCAGTTGAAAACTGTAGGAGCTGTGTAGTCAATAGCATAAAGGAACTTTGACTTGTTAGTTTGATGTTCTACCTGGGACCCCGCCACTCTATTGATAGTCAACAGAAGCACCCTTAGTGTCAGATCCCATACACTGGAAATATCTATCTTCCCGCTCTTGGATTTTAGGGTCTCAGGAAAATGTTCAGCAAGAAGGGAATATATGCTTGCCCCAACCGGATGTGACCCATACAAGTTCACTGGCTCACCTCTGCAAGATAGTCTAGTGATGAAGTAGATATTTTAAGTTGTCAACTCCAGCTCCTGGTCCCCAATGATAAAAATATCGCGATTAATGTCCCAAAGGCTTATCATGTATCGAAGCAACTCAGGCTGAGCCTGCATCCCTAGTGTAAGGAAATATTTGAGGAGCCTGCAAGCCCTTAAAGCCTCCAGGAAATTTTGATCATTCAATCCCTAGGTGTCAACATCTTTGTGTTCTCTTTCCTTCCAATCCAGCATTTTCGGCAATTTCTTTCCTCCAAAAGCCAGTTATATGAGTCAATCATCAATTTTGGCACGTAAAATTCAAGTTCTAACAGTCAATTTTTGAAGAAAGATGATTTTTCCCTAACCACGACATTGACGTGCCTATTTTAGAAACAGTCACACTGGTCGACACAGTTGGTTATGCAAATAACCCTTGGTCAGCGCAATCTCGTGCCTAGAAATTGCACTGACCGAGGGAGAATTTTTTTTCTCAAAAACCTCACTAAAAATCCTAAAAAAATGCCTTAAGATAGAAATGAATAGCATGAAATTGGAGCTAAGGGCTTGGGCTATTACCTAGAACTGATGGCTCGTCGATTGACCTCTCGGATCTCCCATAATCTACTCCAGAAAAAACTAGGGCAAACGTGGGTAAAAAGTCTTCACTGTAAAGGTGAAATGGTAAATGGTAAAAATGTATTTACTTTTTCCCTTTTTTATTCATTTTTCATGAAAATATCAGGTTTTGTAAATATTTTTGACCTATTTTACCTCAAGGACTCAGTAATATGCTTTTCCTTACTTGTACAACAATAGGTGATGGATGTTCGATGATGATGATGAGTCACATTCCAACTCTTTTCTCGACTCCTTAAACCCATATGAAAAGATTACTGAGTATTTTTCCCTTTTTGACTCATTAAAGAGAATAAAAATGGGGGGTCCGCTTTCAGCTCTTTTCCGACCGTTTAAAAACAAAAAGATGGTTGAGCCCTTATCATTTCGAACTCGTTAATGGATGTGAAAAGTCGTGCGCCCAGTATAAGTTTACCCCTTTTTCAGGCTGGGAGGCACTATGTATGAAAAAGGTACTCCTTGACTAAAATGGTCAAGCGGTTCTCTCAAGTATTGTTTTCTACCTTTTCAGGCTTGAGAGACAAGAACATATGAAAAGGGACCATGTGGAGTTTTCTTTTACGTACCTTTTTCAAACTCTCCAAACATGAAAAAGATACCAAGTTACACCTTTGTTGGACTCTTTAAACTATTAAACGACATCGATTTCATCACCACGATGAACACAAGCTTATCCTTCCTAGCGCTCGTTAAACTTACTAGGTCGGATTCATCTGAAGGATGAACTTACAGTGCAAGCATATGCTATCCCCTTCAAGCTTGCGATCAAAAAATAATTGGGGTACTCACCAGTGGGGGAAAATTTGGAAATATATTGAGTCGTGTCGGTAACTTACTCTTGAACATGACACTCTTCACTTCGTGTCAGGTTGGGACATCCTCCTCTGCATCGTTGACCATCCTGGGTTTGGGCCATTCATTTTTTCATTCCATTTGACCTCTACCATGTCATTATGACCACCTATCCCATGGTCCAAAATCTACCAAAATTCCAATTGTGTCGTCGATATGTTCCAGATTTTTCCTTCTACAATTACACTTATCGCTGATTCTCTATATCATTCAAAATCATTTTACATCCTGTCATCTCATGTCAATGATGTGGGATTGATTATGGCCCTCCTTCGACACAGTCGCTTTCCATCAACATCGACTCATTATCCGAGAAGATGACCAAGAGACTCCCTTCCAGTACCTTAGAGCTTGCATGCCCTAATGGCACGTTCTCTGCACTCAACGACAAGTTCACATCATTGGCTTTAAATCAAGTGATTTCAAGGGTGTTTGACTTCAGTTCCTATATTCACATTCCGTGAATTGTGCTGATAGTACCTTGAGGGCCATTGTCATTATTGATGGTTTCTCTCATGCTTGTTAAAAGTTTACATCAATGACTGGTAATCACGTGACTTTCTAGCATGTTCGATGTCAACACATCTATTCGCATGCTAGGATCTATACTTTGATCGGGTCGCATTGGAGCACAAGACCCTGGAATCAGATCACAAAAGTCCAGGTTGTGAAGTGATGTGACATGGTTATGATGATATGCATGTCTCTATCAGATGGATGGCTATGACAAGACCATGAGTTATCATATGTGATCCTTCTCATTATTGGATGGCTACGACCATACCTTGGTTTCATTATGATCCTATTTGATGGGTGGCTGCGCCCATACCTGGATCCATCTACATGATCAGTCTTTGGATGGGTGCGTCCATGCCATGATTCATGTATCATTTGAAAAAGATCTCAATTTATGTATATGTATTTGTACTTGCTTGCAGGTTTTCTGATGGTAGACTGGTTCCCTGCACCAATTTATAAAGCATTTCAACCCTCACTATCGCTCAACCTTCACGCTTGATGGGGCATTTGTTACACATCATTTTGTCACCGTCCATGTACTCCCCATTCCTTGATCCTAGAGGATCTCTACAATGAACCCCACATGCTTTTCCCTGATGAAGAAATTCCCATTATGTCCCTCTTTATGAGCATATCATTTCCCTTTTGCACCATTTCTCCTTAAACATCTGATTTTCCCAGTTTACAAGACTGGAATTAATGACCTTTGTCCCCCCCATGCCGATGTGTAAATATTAGAACTATTCCATGCATTGATCAGTGTGACTGAGCTGTGTTCTAGTCACACTGATCCTATCATGGAAAGTTTTTTAAATTTGGAGCCAAAGCTTCTAGCTCTAAAAGCTTCGTAATGGAAGTCAAGTAAATGATTTGGCCAGATGGTGTCGAGGATTATAGTTTGGGCTCCTTTCCCCTATAATGATGGAACTACCTCAAGGGATAATTCCTTCTCCCATGAGAAGAGGATTTATATCCCATCCATATTTCCTATATAAACCTCCCTTCTTCCCAAGCACAAACTAGTCATAGTTAGAGTGTTGGCTAAGTGTGAGTATTACGAGTTGTAGCCATCTAGTTGTGTGAGGGAGAAGTGTGTTTGGTTTGGACTGAAGCCCAAGGGGAAGAGCCTTTAAAATATTGATTTTTGAAGCCATCATGGAATTCTAGTAGAAGTGTGTGGGAACTTGGTCTTGTCAGAGGAAGACTGCGACGTCAAAACGAATGGTTGTAATCTCTCTTTGATATTAACATATATGCAACTATCAATTGTTTTCTTACATGTTTTGTAATATTACATATTCATGTCTTGATGCTTCTTGACTCATTAAGTAGGTTGAATTGCAATTTGCCTATTATTATGTTTGTGTGTTGTTGTTGTTTACTTGTTTCAGGATCTTGAAGAAAGAAGCGAGAGATTTCTGGAGTGAGCAGGTGAGGACATCATCAAACATGATAAGCGACTAATAGGTAGGTCCTCTTGATTGATTATAACCTAAGGAAATATTCCATATAATGTATCTGATATGGCTAGACCCATTATCGGGCTAGAGGAATTCATTTGTGTCTGTACTTATAATTTTACTTCACCACAATACAGCAAACAGATCATCGAATGGTGTCATGGATTTGTCACACTCCTTGCCTAAAGATCAGGGAAAATTGGGGTAAAAAGTGCTCTCCAAATTACCAAATGTCAAATGGTAAAAATGTTTTTACTTTTTAGGTTTTATAAGTTTTGTTAATATTTTTACAATTTAGGGCACATTTTTCTTATATTTTAATATTCTTTATCGAAATGGGTAATGCGTGTTCTCTTTTGCAATGACAGGTCATGGATAAAAGGTGATAGTGATTAATTTTGACTGAACTAACGAGTTTTATTTTATCACTTTTTTAGACTCGTTAAAAATAAACGAAAAAGAAACCCCTTGGAGTGATCTTTCAACTCTTTTTCGACTCTTGAAATATGAAAATATTGTCGAATAATTGTCATTTCGAACTCATTAAAGTAAATGAAATGACGTCTACTCAATGTAAGTTTAACCCTTTTTTAGACTGAGATAGACTATTGTACAAAAAAGGAATACCCTGGTCACACATGTCTAAGAGGTTCTCTTGAATATTGTTTTATACCATTTCAAGTTCGAGGGACTATCTATGAAAAGGGGCCTTTGGAATTTCCCTTTTTGCCTCTTTTTCAAACTCTCTAAACATGAAAAATATTTCAAGTTACCCCTCTGTCAAACTCGTAAAACTTAAAAGACACAGGACTTGTCAGCATGACAAGACTGAGTTACTCTTTCCTAGTTCTCATTAAACTTACTAGGATGTATTAATCCAAAGAATGAACTTATATGACAAGAATATGCTATCTTCTTCAAGCTTGCGATAAAAAGTAATGATGTACCCACTAGAAATAGTGGGAAAAAATGAAAGTGAACATGTACTGTATTTTGTATAAGGTAGGATGTCACTCTTAAATATGACGCTTATCTGTCGCTCGTGTTGGGTTTGGGTCATCCTCAATTCCTCACTTGCCTTCTGGGCGTTTGGGAATCCATTTGCCTTTCATCTAATTATATCCTATTGTCAACATGACCTTCGATCCTATGATTAAGTCAAATGCTGCTAAACTCTGGATTTTTGTTGCCGATATGTTCAAGAGAAGTCTCATCTACATTTTTACC
Organism: Pinus taeda; assembly: GCA_000404065.3. Taxonomy (NCBI): domain Eukaryota; kingdom Viridiplantae; phylum Streptophyta; class Pinopsida; order Pinales; family Pinaceae; genus Pinus; species Pinus taeda. The sequence continues at coordinate 50,668 of APFE031507748.1, forward strand.
ACTTACACCACGTTTGACCTCTTTGCAACAATCCTAAATCACTCTTACCTAATTTTTTCCATATTTTGTTTCATGACAATTATGTGTGAAACATTATGGCCCTGCTTTGACGGACCACTTCCTATCGACTTCATCTCATTATCCAGGAAAATGATTCAGAAACTCCCTTTCAATACCTTGGACCTTGCATGCCTCAATGACAAGTTCTTTGGATTCATCAATAGGTTCACATCATTGGCCTTCGATAAGATGATTATGTCGGTGTTCAACTTCAAATTCCTTATTCACACTCATGGATTGTGTTGTTGTACCTTGAGATCTATTTTCATTATTGGTGGTTTCTCTCATGCCTATTAACAATTCACATCATTGATCGATAATCAAGTGGTCTTCTATCATTTTCAACTTCGACACATCTATTCACATGGTAGAATTCATACTTTGGTTGGATCTAGACAGAGATGAATACCTTGGGTCTTGTCTGATAAATCCAAGTTGCATGGAGTTATTATTTATTCATGATTGTACACATGATTCCTTCTATACATATGGTTGCATCCATGTTGTGGGTCCATACAGATGACCCCTTCTATTTGGATGGTTGAGTCCATTCCATGGGTCCGTACACATGGTCCATTCTATTTGGATGGTTGCACCCATGTTGTGGGTTCATGTATTATTAGATTCCTATTTAGAGATGTATTATTAGGCATATTTACATTAGATATGTTAGATATATTTATCATTCTTGATTTGTAGGTCTCCTGAAAATGTGGGTCCTTGCCTTTACTTGTAAATCATTTCACCCATCACTCCTTATTCTACCATCATGCTTTAGGGGGAATTTGTTACACAATATGTTGTCACACTTCCCATCCCATATCCTGAAGTGTAAAAATTGTAGATTTTAGCCCCATACAGAAATTAACTGCATACGAATTCTAAAAACATAAAATAAATAATAGCAGGAGCATACCACATAAAAAAATTATATGCAGAGATTTTACCTTGGATCCCAAAACTGGGACTGCCAGATTGATCTTTCATTATGTTCCTTTCAATGTTATAATACATTTATATACATGCCGAATCATCCAATACCATGGACCAAAAGCCATCGTGCCCAAAACCATGGACAAAAAGTGGAAAGTAAATAACACAACCCAACAAAAATAACGAAAGTTGTCAGTGTATTCACCATGAAACACATACAAAAGCATCCTTGAAGAAAAGAAGAAAAAATAACTTGAATTAATTTTGGAAGATCTTGTCAAAAAACCTTCTTTGCAAGCCCAACACTACTTTTAGCAGGAAAACTCGTGCTGGTACCCTTTGGTCTAACTAGTGACATTTTCCTATGGAAAGAATATAACACAACCCAACATTATCCCACTTGCTTTTTTCTTTCCACGAGGGGCCACAAGAGAGCTTAGTCATTGATCCAACACTAAAATGCTCATTCTCTACACCAAGAGAACTTCTCAGAGCTCACAGATTTTGTTGATGCATCTACAGTATTCTTCAAAGTGTCCACCTTTACTAGCAACACCTTTATGTCTTCTATCGTATCCCTCACAAAGTGATATTGAACATCATTGTGCTTTGTATTTCAATGGTAAGCAGGGTTCTTTGCCAAGAAAATTGCACTTTGACTGTCACAGTCTATCCTTATAGCTCCATGTACTAACCCCATACTTGAACACAATCTATGCAACCAAATTGCTTCCCTTCTTGCATGAGTGGCTGCCATGTATTCTGTCTATGTAGTTGATAGTACCACTACAGATTGTTTCTTACTCATCCAACTAACTCCACCTCCAAATAGGTTAAATACATACCCACTTGTAGATATTCTCTGATCCAGATATCCAGCCTAGTCTGCATCAACAAAGCCATGAATATCCAAAACTCTATCCAATCATGGTCTTCATTGGTAGCACAAACCATAATCACTAGCGCCATGCAAATACCTGAAAACCCGCTTCGTTGTTGTCCAATGCTCCTTCCCTGGTTTTGACATAAACCTGCTCAATAATCCCACTGCATGTGCAATGTCTGGTCTAGTACAGACCATCACATACATCAAGCTACCAACTACACTTGCATATGGAACATAGGACATCTCCTCTTCCTCTTCTTGTGTCTTGGAACACTGTTCAACAGATAACCTTACACCTATAGGAATAGGAACCTTCACCAATTTACTATCTTGCATATTAAACCTCTGTAGTATTGTCTTGACATACTTCCTCTGGTTTAACTAGAGCTTCCTCTTTGCCTGATCTCTTTTAATTTCCATGCCCAAAATATAGTTTGCAGAACCAAGATCTTTCAAGTCGAATTTGGAGGAAAATTGGGTCATCAAATCCTGGATAATTTCTTTGTCATTTCCAACCAACAACATATCATCCAGATACAATACCAGATAAATAACATGGTCACCAATTAGTTTAGAATACACAAAATGATCTTCTTTTCTTCTGGTGAAGCAAAGTCCCCGTATAAATGTATTAAATTTCTGATACCACATCCTTGGTGACTGTTTTAACCCATACAAAGACTTTTTAAATTTTCATACCAGTTCTTTCTTACCCTTCACCACAAAGCCTTCAGATTGCTTGTTGGCTTATTGGGGCCTGACCCAGGTTCAGAAGTGATTTAGCCAAACAAATCCTGAAACTACCGGCTCTTTCGGCAATAGTCTATGGTGCGGGGACTGAGTATCACCTGAGGTAGTATGGGAGGGTGCTGGAACCAGGTTTCCGCACCCTAGGGATGTCTTGATGAAGTCTGGGAAGTTCGCGAACCCAACCTATGTGTTGTGCTACTTCGTGCAGCCATTTGTCCTTCGCAATTTGGGAAACTCCTTCCACGTAGCTCTATAAAGAGCGTGAAGAGGTGTTGTCTAGATCCTTATTCCTTATTGTGCTTGTATTATTGATCTTAAATTAATTATGTGGGCCCAATTTTCTCATTAATCATTCAATATTCATAACAAGTGCACGTAATCATAAACTATAAAGAGATGCGTAAATATAAGAGAAGCATAGATGCAGAATATTCCAAAATCAACTTATCTTTTATTAGTTCTCTTTCTAAGTACAATCCCAACTCCGCCCAACGCACTCAGCTGCAGGGGTCCGCGCACATACCTGCGGTCTCTACTAGGCCTCTGCGCACTCAGCTGTAGAGCCTCTTCCTACTACTACCACCCAAGACTCAAACTTATAGAATTAGAGCTAATTCATCATCTAATAACCCATATGACTTCTCAAAGCTAAGACCCCCTTTACCCTTAGAGCCTCACTTTATTTATACAATCCCATGGTCCATGGACTATGGGTAGGCCAACACGCTTTACATTCAATTACATTATCTTAGGGTGGACAACCCTAGACTCTCGCACTTCGTGCTTGCATTTCACGGGGTCTTTATATTACACTTTTACCAAAATTCGGGCTTAAAGCCCCAAAAACATACTATGGGGGGATCCACTGCCAAACGGGCCCCCAACACAATCGTAGTGACTCGTCTTGAGTCACTCTACGGGTGTGGTGATCCTTGCGAGAAGTCCATCCAACTATGCTAGTGCGGCGTGAAGGTCCACAACTCACCATGCTACTGTCGTCTGGATCTGCTCCATTTCTGCTTCTGAATCATCTATGTTTGACTTGATTCTCTACTTTGATGTCGGCTTCTAGTACCTGTGTTTATAGTCCCGCACCTTTGTCTATCTTATCGGGTCGTGAATACTATGCTTTGGTCGATTAGTGAGACAACTGACCACCTATGTAGGGCTTCAGGCGACTGCCATTCACTCTTCGTGGGAAGGGTTCTCCTTTAAGTTTGACTAGCTGGACTGAGCCTTCGTTTGTGACTGCCTTTACCACATACAGTCCCAACCAATGTGTTTTGAATTTTCCTAGAAATGTTTCAAACTTGCTGTCATATGGCAAAACTAAATCATTTACCTTGAATGTGTGCAACTTGATATTGAAATCGTGTCAGGCTTTCTCACACTGTTTCTAGACCTACTGATGGAATCTTGCCAGAAACCATTCTTCCTCGAGTTCTTCCAATTGCATGAGTCTCTCTTCCAAGGCTTCATGGTCCGACATGCCTGTAATTTCTGCTATCTGCAAACTGGTACGATGTATTCCATTGGCATGACTACTTCTGTGCCATAGACTAACCTAAAAGGTGTCTAACTCGTCAATTTCTTGCACATGGTTTTGTATGCCCATAATATGGTAGGTATGCGCTGGTCCTAGTCGTTTCGCTGCACGTTACATACTTTGGTCAGCACAATCTCCAGAATCTTGTTGAATGCTTCTACTATCCCATTAGCTTGCAGATGGTACAGTGTACTTTGTTGATGATACACCTAGAACTCCTCGTTGAGTGCGTTGATAGTTTCATTCAAGAAGTGCGTTCTGCGGTCTCTCATTAAAAGTTTCGGGCATCTGAACCGTATTAACACGTCGTCAAACAACATTTTCACAGTTGTGGTGGCCGTGCAATCCTTAACCAGCTATGCTTCCACCCATCAAGTCAGGTACTCTGTCGCAGTGAAGATGTAGCGCGCACCTGTCTTTCCCTAAGGTTTGATTGGTCCCATAAAATAGATTGCCCATTTTTTGAATGGCTACAACATCATCTATGGATTGAGTGGCATCTCATCCCTTCGTAATGGTTTCCCATTCCTTTGACATGTGTCGTAGGCCTGAAAATATGCTTTTGAATCTTGATGTAAGGTTTGCCACCATAGCCTAGCGTGAAGAATATTTTGTGTCGTCGCACATCCTACATAGTATCCTCCTGTAGCCCTCCCATGTGCTTCCGTGAGGATCTATCCTTGTTCAAATTTAGGTACATATCTTCACAATATCTCATCATTTCCCATTTTGTAGAGGTACCTTCATATGATAGAAAAGTTCATTGTGCGTACCACCAATTCCTTATTTTGTTGGACTAAATATTCCTTTGGCGCAGTCCCTGTGGTTAAAAAATGGATTATATCTTCGAAGTGGCCATCCACGATGCGCACTGCAAAGAGTTGTGCATCAGGTAGTCCTTCTTCCAAATTTGTTGGCTCCTTGCCTGTCTTGATTCGTGATAAGTGATCTGGTCCTGCCTTTAGGAATCCTGGCTTTAAAATGACCTCGAAGTCATATTCTTGAAACAGTAACAACCATCTGCATATGCCCCCCCCCAGCATAGGCTTGTTCACCAGGTATTTCGACGCGGAATGATCGGTATACATCTTGAAGTGGCCGCCAAGTAAATAGTGCTGGTATTTTTGGAGCACATATACCATTGCTAATCCTTCACGCTCAGTAATAGAATAGTCCTTTTCGACTTTGGATAGCTGCCGACTCACGAACGCAATCAAGTGATGCACACCTTTCATGCCTTCTTACATGAGTACAACTCCCAGCACGATACACGACGCATCAACATGTACATGAAATTCTACGTCCCATTTTGGGAAGACCAAGATGGGAGTGGATGCCATTTTCTCCTTGAGAACATCCAAAATTTTCTTACAATCATCATTCCAAAAATATGTAGCATCCTTTTTCAATAGTTGTTCCATTGTCACTGTTATTCGTGCATAGCTCTTGAAAAACTTTCTATAGTAATCGATGTGCCCCAAAGTGGCGCGTACTTGTTTGACACTTCACAGTGCTTCCAGACTGAGAATAATGGCAATCTTTGCAGGGTCCACCGTCAAGCCTTGTTTGAAGACCACATGGCCGAGCAAGTTTCCAAAGGGAACGAGGAAGGTGCACTTTTTAAGATTCAGTGCAATCTAGTGTCGTCGTCAAGTATCTAACATCAAACGTAAGTTCGCTATATGGTGTTTAAGTAATCAAAATACAGTCCAATCATCCAAATAGACTCCAAGAACTTGTGGATGTATTCCTTGAATGTGACCACCACTACTTGAAAAAATATCGTTGGCGTGTTCTTCAGTCCAAAGGGCATAATGGTGTATTGAAAACAACTGCATTTGGTTGCGAAGGTTGTTTGCTCCTATCTTCTGGTGCGATCTTGATCTGGTGGTACTCTGAGAAGCCATCCGTGAATGAGTAAGCTTCCTGACTGCCAGCATCTCCAATACTTGATCTGTAAACGGTGTCGGGAATGGATCATGAACACAGGCATCATTAGGCTTTCTAAGGTCCATGCAAATTCTAATTTTGCCCTTCTGGTTTTTCTAATGTACTACCATAGGAATCACCCAGTCAGATTCTTCCACTGGTTCAATAATTATGCCTGCAAGAATTTTGTCTAATTCTTCATGGAGCTTATCTTTATACTTCAGATTCAACTGGTAAATTCGCTGCTTAATTGGCTTCGCGTTTGGTTTTAGAGTGATTTTCATCATCCGTAAGTCACCAATGATCCCCTTTAAGTTCGTGATTTTGGTCAGGAACAAATCTTGATATTCGTGGAGTAACTCGGAGACCTTATCTACCGTAGCATCATCCCAATAGTCCCCAAGCATCACACACTTCAGCTCCACGTCTATACTAATGTTTACTTGATTTGTTTTTAGCGGCATAGTGATGTCGGGATCTTCAAGTGATTGTCCTCGAACATTGTGACACCCTTCAGTTTCTGGAATATTAATATTTCGGGGGTCTTCATCATCCTCCTCTACTTATATGTTATAACATTCTAGGGCACCACTTAACTGGGTTGCCCATGCTGGTTGAACTACTTCCGGGGGTTCCTGTGGTATTTTGAAGATAATGGATTTTACAGCTTGCAGTGTGTTGTCAATAGTATCTGACCATCGGTTTTCAAATGTGAATTTTAACAAAAATCCCTCATGCAAGACATCCCATTCGCCTATACCATGTCGGAGTTCCATCTTGGTATACCAATTCATGCATATAACATCCAGGGTATGGTAGAATAAGTGTACCCATTTAGGCTGAGGTTCTTCTCCATAGGCCTTGGTCCATTTCGCGAGGTGTGTGAGGGGGTTATCGCATCCATCGTATTTATCTACCATCCATAGTTGTGTTTTCCAAAATCATAGGCGCATCATCCTCCTACAGTTGTGCCAGTTTTCAAAATTTCCTTGATGTGTTCCTCACCATCACGCAGGTGTCGCACGCAGTGCCCATTTCAATGTATCAAACCACTGTTGTTCCGGTACTGCACTCTCAAACTTTCACAAGGATTAAGCCACAACTGTCAATCCATCATATGTTGGCAGATCTCGGGCCTGGGTTGTTACGCAACACAGTGATCTAGTCATCATGTTGCAATTCAACATTTTCACTTTATTCAACCGATTGTGCCAACATTCGTCTTCTTCATCTGAATCTGAGGTGCAGGAACTTGTGTGCTCCCACGAGATCCTTCCATCTACAGTTGGATTTACCCAATTCTGATCTCGCGTAGTTATCTTATAGGTACAATCCAGCTCATCGTCATGCACTGGTTTAGTTTAGAGTGCTCTTTTGGATGGGTCTAGCGAAACTACTATGCATAGGGACTTTTTCTCGAATATCATATTCCACTTCTTCAGATTGATGACTCCATTCATATCAATGGCCTAGTCTATTCGTAGCGACGTGGGATAAGGATTGATATCATCGACAATCTCTATTACTTCAAAATCCGTCTGTGTGCTCACGCCTTCAATATCAACTGTTACCCCTTGCAACCTTCCCATGGGCAAAATATTTTTTTGGTTCACCATTCATAATTGAATAGGGGATCACTGTAATGCAGGCCTACCCATATGTTCCCATGTATGATTCGGTAATACATTCATGTCCGAACTGAAGTCTAGGATTACCTGATCCATTTCATATTCACCAATCTATAGTGTCAATCTCATTTCTCTCCCGGTGCACAATGTATGCTTTCCCAGTTTTCAGACTACGCATGGTTCTCCCAACCCCACACACTGAGTGATCAGCTCTTGTAGTCCTTTAACTACCTTATTGTCTCACAACAGCTTCATACATGTCTCCAGAATGGTAGTAAGCATAGAAGGATCCATCCCTGGATTTGGTTGATCCTTACTACCTAAAGTGGAGGCCTCGGTGAAGCTCTTCTTAGCTTCCATAAACGTCTCCTTTGCATGTTGCAAGTCAAACTTAGGTTCCTTTTTAAGAGCCTTGCGAACACAAGTATCTTCCTTAGGCTGCTTCCCCTTATCTTCTGCTGTGGTTACACCACTTCTGAGCATCATGTTCATGTTCGGGTCTTCTTCGCGAGGTTTAGATCTCATCATTTGGATATTCTGAGATGGAGGAGGTTGGAAACTCCTTTCTCGTGCATATGTGTGATCAATGGAGGACAATCCACTAGTTCATGATCAAACTGAGCATAGTATGAACAAGATATTCTTGTTGGGTTGGTACAATCGCAAGCATAGTGCCCTGGTCCTCCGTAATTATAACAGATTAACTGTCCGCAACCCCTTCTTGGCCCCATTCCTCCTTGTCCTTGACCTCGCCCCTAAAATCCAATGGCTAGTTCGACGCCTCATGTTTCTATCTGCATTCTATAGGCTAGGGTTTGATCCATCATTAAATCATAGTTGCGACAAGTATGCTTTTCGTGGCCCACCGATCTACAAAATTTACAAAACAGTTGTTGGGGAGTCTGTGTATACTTTTACAACAAATGACAATTATCTGTCTTGTGTTTTCCTCCTATTTGATAGATTCCGCACCATAGCGTGGGTGCCGCACTTTGCCCTGCCTATGCCTTTGGTCTCAACAGCATTGGTCCCCCTCCTACCAAGTAGTTTAAGAATACTAGACAATGGTCTTTGTCATGGCCCTGGCCTTTGCATTTTATGCACCACACTTCTTTGTGCGCCTTTGGTCGTGGTGCCCTATCTTGCTTCAAACTCCACATCTCCAAGCATAGATTTCGTAGTTGCACATGGATTTGTTGGACTCCCAACCCCGTATCCTATATTGGTGTTTCGTGCAACCTCATTGCCATTTCCAATGCTTTGGCTTGGGTTGAAAGCTTCTGCTATGATAGCGCCATCCTCAGGTGTGGTGTCAAAGATGCCACAAACCATGCATGGTGTTGCACATTTGTTAGCGTCATATTAGCCTTGTGAATTGTACCCTTCAGTCTCTGATCCAGATCCTAGGGGGTCTCACCTGGAAGCATTGCGATCTCTTTGAACCCAATGATTAATTGTGTCTCTAATTTTGGCCAGCTAATTTCTCGATTCAGCACATTCTGGATCTCTGCTATTCTTGCATTTGGGTGATCATTAGAGTGCTTGATATACCATGTCAGCGCGTGATCTTGTAGCGCACTCACGAATGTGTCCTTCTTAATGTTGTCGTCCATGACCCCTTGTGCTTCCCACACTGCTCTTACCATGATCCAGAACTGATCTGAATCCTCATTTCCTACTCCTTTGAATATAGGTAGCTTTATCATACTCGCCATGTTGAACTATGGGGTTAGTGGAGGTGGGGTGGGTGAATATGGAGGTGAAGGAGGTGAAGAGGGTGGTTAC
>APFE031507749.1:0-11316 GCA_000404065.3 Pinus taeda
ATATACAGTTCTCTCAGTGGTTTTGCTCTTAGCTTTATTGAACTTTAGGTTTGTCCTTAAACTTTCTAGGTGGTAGGATTAAAAAACTTATATGGAGTTCAGACAAACTTTCTAGGTGGTAGGATTAAAAAACTTATATGGAGTTCAGTTTTTTGTCTGTCCATTAGGCTTGTATTTGTTGGACATTTTTGTATGTCGAAGCGGTGGTTAAATTTACAACCAATTATCTCTAGTTTTGTTTCCTTTCCCAAATCCCTGTTCATTTATGCACTGGAGATTCATGTTTCTCCTATTTGAATACCTCAACCTCTATAAAGAGCTGTGTAAGAGCATTTTCCTTGCGTACTAGTGAACTTCAACTTCAGGACTGCCATTAGATTTGCTAGGTAGTAGGATTCTGCCATTACATAAAGAAAAAATTATGTGTAACTAAGTTTGTGGTTGGTCCATCGGGTTTTTATCTCTTCAACTCTAAGTTCATATGATTTATGAAATATGGACGGTGTGCTGAGTGGGATCAACTTATATATCACTCGTATTTAATAGATCAAAGTTTGAATAAATAAATAAAATATTTAGATTGGTTTAAATTAAACTAAACTTAGTCAAATATTATGAATTAATAGACTCTCGTTTATTGACTTGGAATGTAGGGTCGTACTCTAGCCAGTGTCGGTAAACACGGTACATTAGAAAGTATGAAAATCGACTCACTTGGTTCGATGGTAGGAAGGTCTATTTCGCTAGCGATGAAAATCGAACCCACAACCAACGTTAAATGCTAAGAGGTCTACTGGTTCTGTGCTCTCACCAAAACAGAGTCGATTTCTTTTATTTGATGTGGACTGTGGGGCCAGGTCACCACTTACACCTTTTCCCTATGAGGAAAATATGCCTTTACTCCCAATCACACGTGGAGGGTGGATCCACGTAACACAAATATCAACTAACTATGGATAGTGGAACCTCGTCACCAATTACCCCGGTTCAAAGTCTTTTCTTTTCTTTTTCAGCGAGGAAAGTATGCCTTTATTCCCAATCCCACCTGGATGGTGGATCCACGTGACATATCAATTGACGCATTGAGATATAATCATGAATTCAATGTGGCCATGCGTTTATTGTGCTTGATACTTGTAATAATTAAATAATTTTATCATCTAGTTAAAAATTCCTGAATTTAGTATTACGAATAAACAAAACCAAATGAGTATATATAATAAATAAAATGCAGGTAGGTCTACTCAGAGAGACCCAACCCCTCACTTGAATTGAACTCTGACTTCTCAATAGCAAGGTGCTTTAGCAACATAACCTCGACTAATTAAACTAATTATTATTATTATTAATCAATACATTGATATGAATTTTTCCAAAAAATAATTAGAATTATAAATATGAATGGCCAACAATTCACTTGTCTAACTAATTGTAATAAGAAATCAATTTATTATTAATAAATAAAAAACAAATGTAAATAATAGTACAATATAGTAATAATATATATATATATGTAATTTACTCATTTAATTTGATGAAATTTATTGAAATGTATATATTTTATTGTTTTATAAATTAAAAATACAACTATTTTATTATTTATAAAATTGAATTTATTACATTTATTATATTGGTAATTATTACACTTATTCAAATAAGTATATATATTAAACATAATTAAAAAATATTAATTAACTATATTAATATTATGTAATAATTCAATATATATAGTTTTAAATTGAAATTAAAAATTAAAAATTAATTTATTTATAAAAATATTAAATGATTTTTATAATCATAAATAAAATTTTCAATCTTACTCATAATCAACTATAAACTAGTAACTATGTTAATTTTGAAATAAACCAATTAATTCTAAATTAAAAATTCATAACTTAACATGCTGTCAATGTGAATAGAAAATAGTATTTAATTTTATAAAGAAAGTGGGTGAGTTTCAAAACTATACGTTGACTTAGTCAGGGAACCAGGTACCATAAAATGCTAGTTCAAGTGACTTCATACCTTTGAAATAGATTATTAACCTACACAATACTAGTGAGTTTGCACACTGGAGTTCCCTAAATGGGGAGTGTAGTTATTGGGGTTATTTCTTGCTCAGCTTGTTAGACGTGAGAGAGGTATATTAAATTGGGATTGCATATGATTTATAATGCTACTTAATGTGATAATATTTGGTATTGTTTAAAGTCAGGGTTCGTGCTCCAAAAAGGCAATGGAAATATGATACCCTCTACATTACATTTATTTTCCAATCCGTTGACTCAGTCAAGTAACCAGGTACCATAAAATGCTAGTTCAAGTGACTTCATACTTTTGAAATAGATTATTAACCTACAAAATACTAGTGAGTTTGCACACTGGAGTTCCCTAAATGGGGAGTGTAGTTATTGGGGTTATTTCCTGCTAATCTTGTTAGACATGAGAGAGGTATATTAAATTGGGATTGCATATGATTTATAATGCTACTTAATGTGATAATATTTGATATTGTTTAAAGTCAGGGTTCGGTGCTCCAAAAAGCCAATGGAAATATGATACGCTCGACCTTACATTTATTTTGCAATCCGTGTTCGGCATTACGATTCGATTCCCCACCTTGCTATGTCATTTGTATAGATGCGGGGGTGTCTTTTAGAACTATGCCTTGACTTATGGTCCCATAAAGTCCTAGTTTCATTGTCTCAACAGGAAAAAGGGCTAAGCCGGTGAAGTAGTATTGAAGTACTAAGGTGACCCGACTTTTTATTCCTAAATCTGGCAGAGGATCGTGGCTTAAAATAATCGAATCGAAGACTTCAATTTCCAGGTGCCAACGGGCTAAGGCTAAGCTTACATGCATGGGAAATGACGAGAATGCTGAGATAAATGGATCCGAGATCACCGTGAATGGAGGGTTCTTCAACACTAATGGAAGAGAAGCAGGGATTAAGCATTCGCCTGCAACATCCAGTTCCAGGTAGCCGTATCATAATATCCTCTTTTATTGAGCAACCGAATGCGTACCTTCGAAATAGATTATTAACATACTAAATGCTAGTGAGCTTACACGCTGTAGTTCCGTATTCAATGATCATAGTTATAGCTTAGAAGAGTAATGGTTGTTGCTTAGGATGTCGTGTACGTTATTTCCATAATCTATTAAGGTGATATACCCTCTCCCTAAATTGTGTGCCAGTTCCAGTCTTAGGTTCACTCGCATAATCTTATGGAATAAAGGGAATCGATGGGACTAGAGCTTCACATGGGGCGGAGCTTAACAGATCAGTGATAGTAAGATACCCTTCTTGCAGCAAATGTATACATGTTATAGGTAACAGTGCCATTCTTTCACCAGTAGCAAATTGAACAGAATTAAACAGAGCAATAAAGCTGTAGTACAGCTTTCTCCATATTACAGAGAAGAGGAGCTTCTACATAGCTAGGATAGTGTAACCAATTCAGTACCAGCATCAATAAGAGTGAATAGCAATGGTAAACACACTTCATTCGTACTAGTAGATATCAGTAATATAAATAGTAAATAACACTATTAGTATAGTCTATAATTGTAACCCTTACGTACTGCACTCATTCAAGCTCCCGATTAATAGTAGGAGCTTATACACGATGCTTGCTCATTGATTATGTAGTATTCCAAATTGAAATTTACTGCTAATAGCAGACACATGAATTAGGCTATAGCAAATAAAGTCACAAATACGCATGCACCATCAAAAATACCAAGAAACTGGGCAAGTAAGCGGAGCCATTCTATTAAATTATGAACTGTAGGGAGTACATATAGCAAGGAACAAGTGCACTTGGGCTTGCATAAGCAAGCTGGAGCAAACCCAGGTGGAAGAGATGACCCCAAGAACTAAGAAACTTCGGCCCAATATCTTTCTGCGTAGAGCCAGAAATTGGCAACTGCTGCTACACTGAAATGATCCTTTGTGGTGCTCGGAATTGCCTGAAAATGCAATTGTAGCTTTTCCCATAAATACTCAAACCAAACCCAGAAAGGAATCTGCCCTAGACCAACCACCCGGAAAAACCACAAAATGGTGCAAATTACCCGCTGAGTAGTAAAACGCATTGCCGAACAAAAGGGGATTTCTAGCCTAAATACTACCTAGAAAATTCTGCAAATTTAACTGGGACCTCTCCTCTAAATACCCATAAAAACCTAGAAAGGGTTTGGTCTAGTTCCAACCTCCCAAAATCACCCTCAATCTCTATGAGCTCCTCCATTAACTGGAAAATTTGTCCTATAGGAAATCAGCCTCTGCAAACCCTCCAAAATGCTGAGAAAATTCCCACAACAAGCCTTATTACACCTCCTAGCAAGCCATCCCCAAAATCCCTTAGCCAGGTCTCCCACACAATCAACTTCACAAAGAACTACGCAGTCCAAAACACCTTCTGTGTAGGCCCAGGAAGAATAATTCGACCTAAGCAATAAACAATCCTTCAACCCACAAATCCACCTGAGGTTTATTGCAAATTTGCCCAAGGATTGAACTTGCAAACCCGAAACTAGCTAAACAACAATACCTCTCTACAAGAGCAAGTGGTCCCTTTTTCTGTGCCTAGATTGCTCCAGCTCCACAGAGCAACTCGAATCTCCAATAATTGGCCCCTGAAAGCCTCCAAGGAATTATGCCAATGCTCCCCTAGGGTGGCAGTCAAGGTCCACCGAAGGAGGAGTGAGATTTCCCCTTAGAAATCTCTCGCGCTGAACAACACTTGGTGACCAAGCTAAATAGCTTGAGCAACAATTGTGTACTTGTCAAATTAGCAAAAAGCTCCCCAAGTGAGTGCTACATCTTCCATTTATAATTTTTGCCCCCTTCTCTTGCCTTTTGGGCTCCACCCATCGAATTTCCTTTTCACTCCTTCTCTCTCCAAGTCGAGCTCTCCAAGGGTGCGTATTTCCTCATGGTGTGGCCCCCATCTTCCAGTAGCTCCACGATTTCCTCTTTTTCTCTAAAGTGGGTCTTTCTCTTTACCCAAAATCAAATCTTCCTTTGATTTATCCATTCTTAATGGATTGTAGATTTCTGTGGTGTGGTTTTTTAGAATCTGAATTCGGATATTCCACAATTTTCATTTTTGCTTTGTCGACGTTTCGAGTCTAGACCAAGACTCACCATCAGGACTTGATTTACAAAGAAGAGAGACAGTAGTGATAAATATGGTTATGGTTGTGTGAGATGTCAATTATCCATTCTTCTAAGTTGTGGGCCAAAATATCTCCCAATTGCCAAAATTGCAAAAATGGAAATTCCACTTAACGAAATTAATTAATTGGGGACATTACAGTCCTCCACGCCAAAAATTTCTTGTCCTCAAGCAATTCTCGAACAAGCGCTCTCTCCCTGCTGACCCAACTATCACTGCAAACAATACAAGGGTCCCAAATGTGCCACAGAGTCATCAGTGAATCAGTATGGGACAAAATACTCTCCATAGAGTTGAAACCCAATGGGAGATATGCATGTCCTCCCGCTATAGAGACCAGATCGCCCCTAAAGCTAGTTGAATTTCCAAGCCTTGTAATACCGGGGTCCCATGCTAATCTCAAAAGGATAACACCATGTTGACAATGTGCCACTCTGACTATGGCCGATTGCCCATGGTACTCATACCGTATCCTCCCCTCCTGGAACTTGATGGCATAGTATCTGTAGGGGCAAAGCACATCTCGCTGGTCTAAAGGCCACCCATGTGAAGTGTTATCCCATCTTGGGAAGTACCTGGGAGGTATCATGCCTGCTGCCAAACTGAGACCCAACTGAATACTTGGATGTCCTCACCTTGTGGGAGCCCTCTCTCTTAAGTTTGTGACCCAACTGCTCTGCCACGTAGCTCCATGGCCCCATACTAATCTCGAAATGAGGTCAACGTGTAGGTGTTGCGTCACTCTGGGCATAACTGCGACCCCCTCGTGCTCCTGTAGATCCATCCACTCCCGTAATCCTCTGTCACAACCCTAATAAAGGACAACTCTATAGTGTTGAAGACTATCTTGCCAGGGAATCCCATCAAAGCCATCATCTACCAATCCTTGTCCAGTCTCTGGCCGAAACAATAGCAGGGAAAGCCTTCCTTGGCCCAGAGTGATAATCCCGACGATCCCCAACTTGACCTCCCAAGGGAGATGTCGTCCTGTCACTATCATCTCTATGATCCCTTCAAAGAAAGGTGGTCTACTGCCCAATTGGATCCCCGGAACCCAAAGCCAAATTTAAAGCCCATCGCTTCCAATTCTTGCCCCCTGCCACTGTGTAGTATCGATGTCCACTGGGAACCCCACGTGCCATACAACTAAATCCGGAATGCTACTAATAGACAGATATTTGGTACCCGCGACTAACTCAGTGTATGCAGATCTGTCCCGCTCCAGCCAATCATCATCACTAAGTCTGCCATCCACACCCTCGCTAATGTGCCAATACAGTGTCTGAAGCCCGGATACCCATTAAAAAATTGCCTCAGCTATACACAGTATCCTCTTCTCATGTAGGATCCTAACAAGCCCTACTGGAGTAGAGGCACATGTCTCCCCCATGATCAGCTCCCCAAGTTTGGGCTTAAGAGATGAATGGTATAGCACCCATGCAGAAGAGCACTTCATCTCCTAGCCCGTGGCTGCCAACTCGCGTACCGACTCTGCTCTTCCATTGGGGAATCCCTATAGTTCCCCTGATGCACTGAATCTCATAGAGTTGTCTCAAGCAAATCTCCCAAGTCCTGTTATCCACAATGTAGGCCTCAATCAGACACAACAAGGCTCCCCTCAACTGCCTGTGATGTAATTGAGTGAGAGATGCCTGGGCTCCGACGGGTATGGTCGAGAACCCGTGTGGACACTCCTGACGAGCCTCGTGATCGAACTGCCTTCCAAACATGTCCGCCTTAATGGCATGCCTAATGCTTTCGTCAAGTAGTCTCCTTGCTAGCAACGCTCCCTCAGTCTGCAGTGCAACCTCACACGCTACTGCATATAACTAAGTATCCTCATGCCCCCTTGCATACAACTCCACCTCGTTGCACATCTTTGTGCACTGCTGGACCCTGCTACGTGTTTTCGCATCACCCCATATCAACTGGCGTCCATCCTGTATCGATGCGTTCATCATACTATGAGGAAATGCACTGTGATGTGAACCGCTCCTTTTACAGCTTGGTGCGACCCGACATACCACTACGCACGACTATGCACCTCCGTGCACGTCTGCGTATCGTTGCACACTGCTGCATGCCCCTATACACCCATGGATACCATGTTCTAAAACTGAGTCAGTAAGTATCAGTCTGCATCCTATTAGTATCACTGTATCCACTCTCTTATCTCCATAACCTCAGATGAGTGGAGCACTGTAATATCCCTTTCGAGAATTTTGTGGTATTTATCTGAGAATTTTCTTTATAAAATTTTATGTCAGCATTTTCTCCAAAACCCCACAAAATTACAACAGAATGCACCAGTAAATAGGAACCCATAAATTATACAAGCCTGCCAAATACATTGACAATTTGCAAAAGTAAACCCAGAAACTCAAATAACATCAAAAAATGTAGCACAAAGAATGACTTAGCTTCATTTATTATAATATAGCGTGCAAAGTACAACTTGAAATATCTGAGACAAAGTAGAAAAGATGATAGCTGAGTGGACCTCCAAATATTCTGCTGCTATGCTGATCTGGATCTCTCAAAACTCCACAACGACTACACTCTCCCTCCAATCACAACTGCCGCTGAATCAAATGAAAGACAATGAAGTACCAATTGAGGACCCAATGATCCTCACTCCACTATCCCTGAAGCTCTATGGATCTCTTGGATGAAGTCTCCTCAAGGAGAGTTGGGTTTTCGTCCAACACTCAACAACATACCCAAGGGTTTTCGTCTTGGGGCTAGAGAAGTTGGGAACTCGGTTCTCCAAACCTTATCAATAGAAAATATCAACAATCCATGATCTTGCTAGCCTCCCCACTGCTGGCCAAGATCATGCTTTGATACCACTGTAATATTCCAAATTGAATTTTACAGCTAATAACAAACACATGAACTAGGCTATAGCAAATAAAATCACAAATACACATGCACCATCAAAAAAACCAAGAAACTGGGCAAATAAACGGAGCCATTTTTTTAAATTATGAACTGTAGGGAGTACATTTAGCAAGGAACAAATGCACTTGGGCTTACATAAGCAAGCTGGAGCAAACCCAGGTGGAAGAGATGACCCAAAGAGCTAGGAAACTTCGGCCCAATATCCTTCTGCGCAGACCCAGAAATTGGCAACTGCTATTGCACTGGAAATGCTAAGAATGACCCTTTGTGGTGCTCGGAGTTACCTGAAAATGCAGCTGTTGCTTCTCCAAAAAATATTCAACCAAACGCAGAAAGGAATTTGCCCCAGACCAACCATCCGTAAAACCCACAAAATGGGTCAAATTACCAGTTGAGTAGTCAAATTCATTGTTGAACAAAAGGGGATTTCTGGCCTGAAAACTACCTGGAGAATTCTGCAAATTTAATTGGGACCTCTCCTCCAAATACCCATAAAAACCCAGAAAGGGTTTGGTCTAGTTCCAACCTCCCAAAATCACCCCCAATTTCTATGAACTCCTCCACTGGTTGGAAAATTCGTCCTACAGAAAATCAACCTCTGCAACCCCTTCAAAATGTTGAGAAAATTCCCCCAACAAGCCTTCTTACACCTCCTAGCAAGCTAGCCCCAAAATACCTCAGCGAAGTCTCCCACACAATCAACCTCACAAAGAATTGCGCAGTCCATAACACCTTCTGTATAGGCCCATGAAGAATTATTCTACCTGAGCAATAAACACTCCTTCAACCCACAAATCCACCTCAGATTTGCTGCAAATTTTCCCAAGGATTGGACCTGCAAACCTAGAACTAACTCAACCAGAATACCTCTCGACAAGAGCACATGGTCCCTTTTTCTGCGCTCGGATTGCTCCACAAAGCAACTCGAATCTCCAACAATCTGCCTGTGAAATCCTTCGAGGAACTATGGCAATGCTCCCCTAGGGTGGCACTCAAGGTCCTCCGAAGAAGGAGTGAGATTTCCCCTTAGAAATCTCTAGTGCTGAACAACACTTTGTGACCCAGCTAAACAACTTGAGAAACAATGGTGTAATTGTCAAATTAGAAAAATGCTCCCCAAGTGAGTGCTCTATCTTCCATTTATAATTTTGCCCCCTTCTCTTGCCTTGTGGGCTCCACCCATCAAATTTCATTTTCCCTCCTTATCTCTCCAAATTGAGCTCTCCAAGGGTGTGTATTTCCTCATGGCGTGGCCCCCATCTTCCACGAGCTCCACGATTTCCCCTTTTTCTCTAAAATGGGTCCCTCTCTTTACCCAACATCAAATCTTCCTTTGATTTATCCATTCTCCTAAGTTGTGGGCCAAAACATCTCCTAATTGCCAAAATTGCCAAAATGGAAATTCTACTTAACAAAATTAATTAATTGGGGACATTACAGATTAATACAACTCGTCTTTCTAGGTGGTACGATTTCCACACTCATAACATAAATATTTTCACTAATCTCTATGGAAGTAAGCTTTTGGTATTGTCTAACTATATGTTTTGGAGTTATTTGCCAGAATCTTAGGAAACGATTTTTTGTCAAATTGTGATTTTTTGTTGTTTAAAATGTGTTTCCAAATATGTAAATGGATTTAGTGCAACACTAAGATTATGCAAAATTCACAACTCAAATTTGTGATTCAAACCAATCCTTGTCGAAATTTGGTAAATTTGACCAGAAAATATGCCCATAAAAACTCCAAAATGTAAAACAATTAGACTACGACCTTTTTTGTTGTTGTTGTACATTATAGGTTAAATTATTTAGAAAGGATAAGCTTATACCTCAATTAAAGCAAATATTGCTTGTGTCATAGTTTCTCAACGTTTTCTAGAACTTTCTCAAATTTTTAGCTATAGTAAAGCAATAGGTTTAGTGTGTAATTCCTCTTTGAAATCGGTGATAGTGAAATTTAGATTCAAAAGAAACTTGCAGGCACTCAAGACCATTGTTTGTGTGAAACTATAGAGGCTTTTAATAATAACAACAGGATTTAAAAGCAGAATTTGAGTGGAAGTTTGGGTACATTTCGAGGTAGTAAATTGAGGGAGGCCGAAGAATAAGATTGTAATATGATTGTCGTATTTTGGCAGAGAAACAATTTGGGGTATTTGATTTCTATTTTCCTACAAAATAAAATTTGGATTCTTGAGCTAGGATAGATTCCATGTATTGTATTTTGTTGAAAGTTAATACAATGTAAGGTAAAACCTGAAGTGTAGGATGTAAACCAACCTTCATAGTATTCGTATGTGCATATTACTATAGAAACCATGTCTCCTTGGTTGTGGCAATCGAACCTGTGTTATTGCCTTTGAAGAAGGTCTATTTCGTCGTTTATAAGAATCAAACTCATGAACATGTTGTTAAAAGCCATGCAAACTACCAGTTGAGATAATAGGGCATGCGGTAGGGTCCTTTGTGCTATCATATAATTGGAGATACTTTTACCTGACTTGGTTGGTGGGGCCCAAGGACAACTCACACCCATTCAATACTTTTTTTCTGATAATGAAAATATGCCTTTACTCCTTTGTTCTACGGTGGATGATGGATCAATGAGACATGTATATTATCAAACTTGGACATGAATTTTTACTGTTTCTTTTTCAAAATGGCAAAATGAACTCATTAATATGATGCAACTACATGTTTATTCTGTGCCGTATGTGCGATAATGAGTTGATTATAATACCCATTTCAAAATTTATGTTATATTTAAATATATTATTATTGAAATAACTTAGACTTAAATGAGCATAGAATAAATGCATGTTGTATATTAGTATTATTAACACAGTCATATAAATTAAATGACTGACAAATATTGATAGGTTGTCATAACATTTCATATAAAGAGTTGGCAGTTGCAATAGACCCTACCTTGGAGGATGTGCGATGTCGCCTTGGGGCGTGAAAATGCATTGTGAACTATGAGATTGTCATGAAGAATGATGGCCATGGCCAAAGAGGTGTGCATACATAGGGATATTATCCATGCGGGGAACAAAGAGGTGTGTCAAGATAAATGAAAATGAGGGGAAAAGTACAATAACTAATCACCTTTATAGGGCTAAATAATAAGTGCTCCCAGAAATCATGAGTCCTAGTAGGTCCACCTTCATGATGCACGCATACCACCCTAAGACGTAAGAATGCCGATCAAGGCAGGGAATCACTGCC
>APFE031507750.1:0-31531 GCA_000404065.3 Pinus taeda
GTACAAAACTTCCTGGGGTATACATCTCGCTGAAACAAAGACCTCTGAACAATCATGCTCCACACACAACATGTACAACTCAGAATTAACCAAGAATTCATCAACAAGTAATAAATGATTGTAACAACAAACGGAAATTGTTATCACTCCTCTAGGTCTCCAAGGCTGAGGAAGAGTCCAGCTGAGCTAACCACAGAACAATATTTTGACTTGGTAGTTAGCCCTTCCAGGCCGGAGAGGGATCACTCCAAAGGATCACAGCCAAGAGGGCTGGATAGATTAGGGTTCTAGGCTATATATAAAGTGTAGAGGGTTGTTTGATTTGATTTGATTGGGGTAGTCACTGGATGAGTGAATTAGGTCAGAGAGTGAACTAGGTTAGGGCAAAAGAGAATCAGAATTGCAGACATATGATGGGCCAAGGTAGGAAAGTTACTTTAACACTTTGTAGTATAGTGATGAAAGGGTTTAGATTGGTGAGGTGCTAAAAAGAGCATGAAAATCATGAATTCTTTTTAAACTAAAGAAATAAAACAAATTATGATGATTTTCCCAAAACAGAGCATAGAAGATGAATTATGCTTATCACACCTTGAAAATAAAACAAATTTAGAAGTGAAATGGATCAGGAAAGGTACAAAACATTCACACACATGTAATTGAAGAAGAAACAATATCAAAATACCATGCCACAAGAATCCCACCAAAATAGCTACAAATAATCCAATATATTCCATGCCAAAGTTTGAAACACGATTACAACATCCAATATATTCCAACCTGTAGAATGCCTGAGAAATTACATGATATAGGCCTCAAACCAACTCATTCTAGCCTCAAGGGTCGAATCCATGAGAGGAAGAGCAGTTACAACAAGAACTGAATTGATAGCTAGAGTGTAGGGTGGTCAAAATGACTCATCCCTAACTTAAGCAAACTGATTCATTACAAGTCATGGAGGCCATCTACCTAATGTACTTACCTTGGGTAATAATAAAAACATAATAATTACATCAACCACATCAATTATATCAATAAAATAGTGATTTCCCATAGGTAAAAATAAATTTTGTAGAAGAACAGTCAAAAACTGGGCCAACTGCCAAACGCGGAGCGCCAGTGTCAAACACATAATGCCATCTTCAAGCTCACTTTTTCCTACCTTCCTGATTTCAAAATTTAGCCAAGTATAGCTCATGGGAAACCTTAACTTGTCTAGTTTCCAAAACTTCCCTTGGTTTTCAAAATGAGCTTGATTTGACCCTCCAAAACTCCATTCTCCCAAGACTACTCAAACGCACAATGCCTAGTCCATAAATGAGGCAAAAACATGATTTTGTAGGTGGTTTTTGCCTTTCTCACCTACCAGTTTTGCTTTCCAGGGCTGGAAACATGGTTTTCCTGGATGTCTTCGTCCTTCTAAATCAGCCAATGGCTTCCATTCCTCCCAAAAGTGCCTCAAAAAAGTAGCATTGTTTGACCAAACAGTTGATATGAAATTGCCTCAAAAAAGACAGGAAAGATAATTTTACAAAGAATGAGCCAATAGTCTTCAAAATTGACCAAGCAGCTGATGTTTGATGTTTCTAGGCATGGATTGAAGCCTATGCACGTATATCAAGCTTCTTTTTCTCTCCTTGGTGAGTTAGGGCTTTAATTCTTACCTTGGCAACCTTGAGATTTTCCCTTGCTATTTGGTTTATTCAGCAATAATTTGACATATTTCTCTAAATGTTAGCATCTCTTTTGGCCTTGTCTAGGAACTTTGAAGATGGTTGTTCACCCTCTCAAGCCAATTCTCCCAGTTCTCATTGATCATTTTGGCAAATTGTTCATTTAGGATGAGCTCATTAGCTAGTTTAGCCTCTTTCTGTTTTTCTAGCTCCAATGCTCTTTTTAGGCCTCTGGTCCTTGGCCTTCTTCTAGGAACTTGTTCCTCCAGGTGGTCACTATATTATCCACATGCTTCATCAAGTAAAGCCTTAGCCTTGATGAGCTGAATATCCATGAGCTCATGTTTGGTCTCAAACTGCTTGTTTTCCAGCTCACAATATGTGATGATGTATTTTTCCCTCTGCAAGTTGACCTGGAGCTCTCTAATGGGTGCATCCTTTTCTTTGTTGACAATGTTTGTGCTCTCACTATCATCATGCTCACTTAGGTCAACTAATTCAAAATGCTTCTCTGTCTCATGGAGGTCCTCCTCTTGTTGCTAGATCTTTGTCTCTATCATCCTTTCCTTACCCTTTTGTACCTGCTTTGCTGATGAAGAAGAAAAGGCCCCTCCCACAATCTATGTGGAAAACGCCTGCTTATGCCCCCTCTGATAAATATCTGTCAAAGTTCCCAAATCAGCCCCTTTAGGTTTGTTGGCCCCACCCTGTTCAATGTGTTCTTACTCTCTGATTTCATCTCTGTTAGGTGAATGAAAATGCTCATGGAATGGTGATGATAGAGGTGAAGGTGAGGCTAACTCATCAGATGAGGATGAATGATCTATGGGCTGAGATGGAGGAATGGAGGTGCAAGGATGAGATGATGAAGGGATGCTTTGAACATTCTGAGTAGATGAATGAGTGAATCTGGGATTAGCTATGAAGGTGCTCCAAGCAATGTTGAGTTCCTTAAGATGATAAAGGCCTATGATTTTAATGAGGGAATGATGAAATAGGCTCTTCATTTGATCTTTATACTCCCTCTTTTGGGAAATGTAAGCCATCTTCTTAACACTCCGAAAAAGATAGTAGGGTATATTGAGCATTTTTACCCTAGTGAAATGTACTAAAAGTCGTATGTGATAAGAATAGAGCCTAGAAAATTTACCTTCACATGAAAAATATTTCATAATAGTCTTCATCATTGGGGCATATCTATCAAGGAGGTATGAAAAAGGAAAATAGCCCCTTCTTTCATTTTGGTATCTTGGTTTCATGTAAGGCTCATAATAATGCCTCTCCAAATCACCTTGTTTAAACCATTTCTCCCCAAAATCTGGGATTCGGTGGCAGCTAATATAATGGCAGAAGATAGAGTAAAATTAATACTTGCCAGAGTGACTTGGCTATCTTGGAGTTTAGATATGAAGAGCCTATTCAACTCAGGATGGTGTTGGACTCCCTGAACTTGCTCACAAAAATCATATAGTCCTAACCATTTGAAGGATGTCACAGTCATAGGGGATGTTAAAAGTTTCCTGAGATTTGCAGCCTCAAATATGTGTATTTTTCCCCCTTTGTGTATTTTCTTGACCTATGTTTCTTCTCTATATGTTTCCTCTTCCTCTATGTGTGGTTTGTATTCCTCATCGGCCATGGTGTTTAATATCAAACCCTAGGGAGGTATAAGGTAGTGGGAATGTAGTTTTTTGGAAATAGGAAAAGGGGAAGAGTAAATATGAATATGACGAGTGAAGGGGTATATGTGTAATGGAGGGGGATATAGGGTAGTAGTATGATAGCTTGGGGATGGGGGAAATTGTTTGCAATATAGGGGGTTTGGGAGCCTAGGCAGTTGTATCACCTAGGACTTAGGGTTTTGGGATAAAGGGTTAGAGGGTATCTGGGATAAAAAGGTTTAGGGAAGGGGAAGGAAGTTGTAGGGGAATGTATAAAAGGGATTGAGAGTGCAAGGTAGTTCTTGGGGGGAATCTAGGGTTTAGATATAAAATTAAACCTTTGAAACACTTTGTGATTGACTTGAGGAGGAAGAAAAACACATTCCTTAGCTGTTATTTACTTGTTTGGAGGTTGAATGCACTTTGGAGGAGTTGAGGAGGTGATTGTGGCCTTCCTAGACAAACATGCAGTGCCAATGCAAAGTGTGCAGTGCCTCAGGAAAGCGCACAATGCCTTAAGGTAACACGCAGCACCTTAAGGGAATGTGTAGTGCCTTAAGGAAACACGCAGCGCCAGGTAAACGTGCAGCACCAGAAAAGAACGTGCAGCACTTGCTCTGTTCTGTTCATTTTCGCCCTGAACTGTGAAAAGGGTCTCTTAGGGCTTGCTCAATTAGTTGTAAGAGGAAAACGAAGTTGAGTTTAAAGCCAAGAAGTCCTTTATAGCTAATTGAATTTTATATTTTAAATTAAAACCCACTTTCTAATGTTTCATTTGAACTTTTTGACCTCTTTGCTAATTTCCTTTCTAACTTTATCCTTTGCATGTGGATGATGTTGGAGTTTTGGCAATATTTACTTTTGAATATTGCTTGGATGATATTGTCAATAGAGTTTCAGTAAATAGCTATGAATAGTGACTTATTATATATGATAAACATAAAATTACATAAATAAATAAAATTATTACATCTCTCTTTTTGAAATAAAATTATAATTTGAAACAAAACTTATACATTTGGAATGAAAATTAGAGCTCTGGTAACCATAGTTACATGCTTGCAAATCCTCTTTGAATGAAAAAGGGATATTATTTCTTTCACTCTCATGCTTTTGTTGGCCTTATGTAGTGAATGATGTTTTTATTGGACCTTGGAGGAATGAAACCTAGTGACCTAATGGGACCTTGAATAACCATACTTCATGTAGACTTGACTGACACAAGACATGATGAAATGAGCTTTTAAAAATGAATGTATGCTCAGTAAGACAGAGGAAGATGGGCTAGAAAATATTGATTTTTTGAGGGAGAGTGGAATTTTAACTTGGGCTACCATTAGTGAATAAATTTTTAAATGAGGAACTAGGTGGAATTACAAAAATTTTAGAATGGGACCCTAGTATGAGATAAAAGAGGAGTTTTGATCATTGATGGTAGTATACAAATATAGACTCTAACATAAATGACAACAATAAAAAATTTGTAACAGTAATAAAAATAATGGCAATAATTAACTATAACAACAATATGATTCATAGAATTTACATCAAACCATCACAACAAGGAAAGGAAATACATACATGAAAAGGAAACTAGAATACACTAATTTAGCAACACCTGATCAAGAGAGTGGGCCCAACTCCCTAATCAAGGCTATGATGAACTCACGAACTCAACAAAAGATCACAAAGCTTTAAATTTCATTAATGTAAACAAAGTCTCTATTACAAAGCTCAATTCTCTTATCTCCATCCCCTTGTTTCATCTATCTATCCTTTCTTATACAAAAACAGTTCATGGGATCAAGGTAACTGTTGTGTGCGATTTACATGAAGGTTGTAATAAGCCTAAAAATGAATACAAAAGATAGAAAGAGGAAGTCTGGATTGGCTCTGTCATTACAGTTGCAGTTCGATAATAGCTTTTCCAGCTCGATGTGTAAACTTAGCCATTTGACTTGGAAATCTGCACGTAAAATGAAGTTTAGCAAGCGCTTTTGTCATAATCCCCTAGACTATGCTTCAATGGTTAAATAATTCATAAAGACATCATTAGAGGTGTACCTGCATGATTTAGGATATGAAATGACTTAGTTAGGAGTGCAAATGTGAATGAAAATAGGATAAAAAGGTAAGTAAAAACATGCAAGTTTAGCTCCCAACATCTCACCCCAACTGGTCTTTATGCATGTCCTCATGCAGCCCATCGCCTTTGTAGGTCTGGGTTAAATCAGTTGTGATCAGCATGCATTTGAGAGAGATCATATTTCTTAGCCATATCTGTCCTTGGGGGGTTTGTATCCATCTGTTAGTAAAATATCTTTCCATCAATCATGGTTCACATTATAGGCAGGAGTGTATTGATCTATTGGCAACCAAAGGATGGGTAACTAAAACCTCAAGCCCATCCAATGAACCCCTCGAGTATGGATGTAGGCAATATACCATGGCAATATTTCTAGTTCTTTGGCATAGTTAGGGGTCCCAAAAGTTCGCGCACTCTGACAGCTAATGATGGCAACATCCATCTTCTCTAGCAACTATCCAGAGCCTCATACTGACAAGCGACCACCTATGTCATGCATAACTTGGTGCACCATCTATGAGTTCCCAATATCTTTTATGGATGCCCCTCAATCCTCAAGAAGGTAGCATGCCTATTATAAATAGTGCTAGACTTCCAATTCTCTCTGGTTCATGTCTCACAGTCACTCCACCCATTTTGCTGTAGCTCAGTAGCAACACTTTGGAGTAGTAGAAAAATCATTAAGAGAGAGTATCGGTAGGTAATTTTTCTATGAATGGCATAGGAAATAATGATAGCAGGGTGTACAAATTGTTATTTTTAGAAATATGGGAAAAATCCACGGCGTGTCATGGAAATAATGGCGAGCCATTATGGTAATTACTTCGCAGACTCCAAAGGATAGATTCATTAAATCTAGTATCTATTGATAAATGTGCAGATTAAGGTAAGAATTGTGGAGTGACGCATTGGCACGAGCCTTTTATGATGATTTCAAACAATCATTATTGAAATCGATTATGCCGCCATTTTTAAATACAAATATACCTCCCCCCAACTAAAAAATGATCATCCACGGTCACCTCAAGTCATGTAAAAAGAATTACGAATCAAAGCCGTAAAGTTTGTTTGGGGACATACTTGGAACTTATCTAGTGAAGTGACAGTGTAGAGGAGTAACTGCATTGATGGTGTACCAGCATTCGGGGAGTAACAGCATCAGGTACTTAAAAAAAAATTCAACACAGAGTAGCAGCACCGGAGGAGTAACAGCATCGGAGGAGTAATAACACTGATGGAGTAACAACACCGGGTACTTAGAAAGAATTTCACCACGAATTAGCAGCATTGGAGGACTAATAAAATAGGAGTAACAACACCGGGTACTAAGAAATATTTTCACCACGGAGTAGCAGCACTGGAGGAGTAATAGCATCGCAGGAGTAATAGCACCGGGTTCTTAGAAAAAATTTCTTGCCTCCATAGGATATAAACACCAGTGATTGTACCTTCAAAAAAAAATTTAAGTGGTAACAATATCATATATATATATATAATATATGTATATTATATATATATATATAGATAGATAGATAGATAGTAGATAGATAGATAAGTTTAAGTTTTTTTTTATCAGAGGATGCAAAGGAGGAATTCTCTACACTTGGCAACCTTCAAACCATATTTATCATAGAGATGTTTGATGAAGGCATATTTACAGGTTGGCCGATGATACAGTTTGAGGCGATGTCCATTTGCAATAAAAGACGCATGTGTATCATCAATCGTGACGGGTCTCACAGTTCCATTATCAAATACCTCATAAATCTCGTAAGGCCCCATCTAATGAGAGCAAAGCTTTCCCTTAAAGTCCTTAAAATGAGAATCATACAGTAATGCCCAATCCCCTTTATGAAACAACTTATTCTTAAGAAATTTACCGTGTCATTTTGTCCTTTATTGTTGAATCGCAGTACTTCTCTGAACATCCATTAAACGAATTTCATCTAGTTCATTTAGTTGTTCCAGCGGGTGTTTTTGGGCTTCCGAAAGGTCCAATCCTACTTCAAGATCCATTCTAAGTGTATTGATCTCAAATTCTATTGGAAACAATAGATATTTACCATAGACAAGCTCAAATGGTGAAAACCTTGTTGTATCTCGTCATGATGTTTTGTACGTCCAAAGAGCTTCAGGAAGTTTTTCAGCCCAATCTCAGTGATGCTTTGCCACATTCTTTGTGAGAATTTTTTATAATACCTTGTTCATGCTTTCCACTTGACCATTCGCCTAAGGGTGGTATGGAGATGTTATTTTGTGCTTGAGCCCATATTTTTTCATAAGTCTTGCTATCATATGTGATGTAAATTTCATTCCCCCATCTAAAACTCTCTCTCAGGGTGCCATATCGAGCACAAATCTCTTAAAATAAAAAGTCTAAGAAAACCTGTTATGTGTCTCTCGCCACAGCCCTAGACTCAACCCAGTTTGTCAGATAATCTATGCAGACTAAAATATAAACTTTCTGATGTGAAGACAGATTACATGGGCCAACGAAATCGATAGCCCATTTCTCAAAAGGTTCAAGGATCACTTGAGGCTGTAACAACATTTCATTTGATCGACTAGGCTAACCCATCCATTGGTAGTTGTCAAGTCCATTTGTCTACAAAGTGTCCCCCACAGGGATCATCATGAGTAGATTTCAGGACATCATATATGTCATCTTCTGCTACACAGTGTTGGATTTGTTGGTCGATTCCTATATAAAATAGATATCTTGCTATCCATGAATAATGCGTACTATGACGAATGATCTTCCATTGTTCCCTGTAAGATAAATTCTTGGGTACCTTCCCTATTGCTAGATAATTAGCAATGTCTGCATACCACGGAGTGTGAGTAGAAATTTAAAAAAGATATTCATCTCAAAAATTATCTTCTATAGGTGTACCTTCATCATTAGTATCTAATCTAGACAGGAAATCAGCAACTACATTATCCTTGACTAGTTTATCTATGATGGTAATGTCAAAGTATTGAAGTAATAATAACCGCCTTGTGACACGCCCAGGAGTTACAAGTTTATTCATCAAGTACCTGATTGTTGTGTGCTTAGTATGCACAAAAGTAGGATATCTAGTAATGTAATGCCGAAATTTATTAACAACATAAATAACAACCAAGAATTCCTTTTTCTGTTACCGTATAATTTAATTTAGCAGGTGTTAAATTCTTGCTGACATAGTATACTACATACGGATTCTTGTCCTCTTCCTGTCCCAAAACTGCCCCTATTGTTGTTTGAGAGGCATAAGTGTGGATGTGAAATGGGAGTTCCCAATTAGGACTTCACAAGATCGGAGCTTGGAAGATTAGTTCCTTGATTTTTACAAAAGCCTCTTCACACTTATCTGTCCACAAAAATTTTGCATTTTTAGTTAACAACTGAAAGAGTGGGAATGCTATTCCAGGAAAATATTTCTATAAAGCGTCTGTAATAGCCGATGCAACCAATAAAACTATGTACTTGTGTCAGTGTCTTTAGTACAGGAAAATGCAAAATTACCTCTACCTTGGACAGATCAACTTGAATTTCATCATCTAAAAGCAAGTGTCCCAACACTATATCCTCTTCTCTCATCATATGACACTTAATTGTACTTAGAGAAACATGCATTTGTATACATATTTTAGGCAACTTCTCCAAGTTTTCCAACCCTTCTTCAAATGATCCCCCATATGGTGTAAAAACATCCATATAAATCTTGACACTCCCATCGACTATATGAGAGAAAATCCCTAATATTTCCCTTTGGAAGGTAGGATGGGAGTTACAAAGACAAAATGTAAGGACCCAGTATGTGAAAATCCCCCAAGAGCATGTAAAAGTGATTTTATCCTGATCCTCAAGAGTTATTCAGATTTTATTATACCCACTAAACCCATCCAAGAAGGAGAAAAATTTCTTCCTAGCTAAGGTATCCAGGACTTGGTAAATGAAGGGTAAGGAAAAATGATCCTTCAAGGTTGCTTTTTTCAACTCCCTATAGTCCACACAAATATTCCACTTACCATTCTTTTTAGGAACGATAACTAGCCGAGACGCCCATTGACTATCCGATATAGGGTAAATAAATCCTACATCTAGAAACTTTTGAAGTTCATCCTTGACAATATTTTTCAGAGTGGGGTTCATTCTTATCTGGGGCTATCTCACAGGACAATAGTCTTCTTTGATGTATATATGATGAGTGGACAAATCAGTAGGGATACCCTTCATATCTGTATAATCCCATGTGAATGCTTCCTTATGTTCACGAGGACATTTCAAGAGTTGTTCAATCTCGGATGGTGAAAGGTTCAGGTTAATATTCAATGTCTTCCCTGGTTCAATTTCTATAGGGATACTGTCACTCATCGTAATTACAAGAATGTCTTCATATTCAATCCCTGATTCAATAGTTTCCTATGTCTCACATCTCATAACAGATTCTAGAAATTGATGAGTTGTATCAGAAATGGCATGGGCACTGCTGATAAAAGTATTAATAGTATCATCTTCTATTCATTTTTAAAACAGAGGGCTTAAATAATAGTAAGGATTGGTCTGGTTTCCTCACTTTCAGTTTCAGGTCCTTCTAAAGGTAGGGAATTTTGTATAAATATTGTTTTACCTGATGAACTTGGTTTCTCGGGGGGGTAAAGAATAAGGTTCTTTATATTTTCCCCATTAGATATCACCATGTTTCATGATCGGCATTTGATATAAGCATTTGCAGTTTCTAGCCAAGGTCTTCTTAAAATCATAGGGTGGCCACCAGCTGGGTATTGTGTTTGTAACACCAGAAGATCAACTGGATAATGCCATGAGTCCACTAAAATTGTTATGTCTTCAAATTTTCCTATTGGCCTTACTTTAGATCTATCTGCTAATTCCAAGACAATAGGAGTTGGTTTTACATTTCATAAACCCAATGTGAGCATAGTTTCATATGTGATAACATTAATTATAGCTCCCAAATCTACCAATACATTTGGGATGTCAACCTCGTTAATCTGCACTATTAGAATTGGGTTCGCTGAATCTCCATATTTCACAGGCATAGATTTTCCCAACTAATGTATGATAGCTTCCCCATAACATGAATGGTAAGTGGATCCCTTGTTTACTTTCCAAGTTTCTTGGAACAGTACTCTCTAATTATCTTAGCATAAATATGCACATCCTTCATGGCTTGGAGTAAGGGAATTTTGACAAACAGGTTTTGCAGTTCCCCTAAAAGGTCAAATTCTAGCTAAGGATTCTGTTTACTCAAGGCTAATCTCTTAGGATAAGGTGGATCAGTTGGGTAGACCTGAGTAGCACCCGAACGAGGACGGGGGTGTTTGACAAAATTCTAATTTGACTCATTCTCGGCTACTTGGGATTCTGGTTCTGGATCTTCATCACCAATGTATTCAACGATAACTGGTGAAGTCTGAGCATTCACCACCCAACCATATCGCAGATTTATCTCATTACATTCTATGGTGGAAATGTTATATGAAGGAAGGTTAAGAATGTCAGTCTGTTTAGCACCCTTATTATTAGGATTTGGATTAGGTTGGATAGGAAGCTAAGGACGACAAGGAGTACTGGAGGGAATGTTGGAAGGAAGTTGTGACTATTGTTGTTGCATAGTTGAGGAAATTGACCAGGAGAAGGGGAAGGCCCTCACCAATTCTAATACCATGAAGGGTTTGAATTGAATTATGAGAACAAAGACTGCCAGGGTGGATATTGATAAAATTGAGGCCATGCTTGAGGAAAAGGTATTGACTGAGGACACATATTTAAATTTCTAAAATAATGAGAAAGGTCCTAAGACATACCTTGATTGGAGCTTGGTGGCTATGGCTGTCATGGTTTCTTGGAACCCATAAAGCATAGTTGTTCTACTCCTTCACTTGTTCCTTGGAATACTACCTTTAGCCCAGGAAGGGATGGACATGAACTGGTGGAGTGAGTCTATTCACATATTGCACACATCTCCACAGTGTTTAATGGACATTCCTTTAATGGGCGTTTCTTCTTGCACTGAGGGTAGAAGATGGCCATGGTCCTTTCTAACTCCATTTTCTTTTGTTTTTCCTGTAACATGTCCATCTGAGAGGAAAGTGTACTCAAGATGTCGGTTTCAAATTATCAAGCAAGTTCCCAATTTCTACCTTTGTAACTCCTCCACTAGATGTTATGGAAGTTTGAATCCCTTGCTTATTCCTTGTAGCCCCTCGTGAACACTGAATGCATAACTCGCAAATAGAGTCAAATTCCTCCTTAGATATATCGCCCTTTCCTACTATGTTCAACAGGTCCAGAGAATCCTCCCTTAGAGCCCAAAGAAAAATAATTTTCAAGATAACCTTATCCAGGTTGCTATGACCGGATCTCTGTAGGGTATATTTAAAATCTTCCACACAATCCTCCATATTCTCGTCCTCCTTCTGCATAACTTTAAAAATTTCTTCCTTTATGTCCTGGGATTTACGATAATCTTGGAACTTCTCCATAAAATCCTTCTTCATTTCCTCCCAAGAGGAGATAGGTTTTCCACTCGGACCCATAAACCATCGTAGAGTTGTATCTTTCAGAGTAGCAGGCAATATTTTCAATTTCTGAGCATTAGCCATGTAGTCAAATCCCCTACAAACAATATCAAATTTGAACAGAAATGTATCTGGATCTTCTGAGGAAAGCCCATGGAAGTTAGGCAAAGCGGTCAGTGGAATGAGCTTCATCAACAATTCACCTCTAATGTATCCAATTGGAAATTCAATCAAAGAGGTTGGACGTGCCATGAATACCCTCCAATAATCACTAGGAATTTCAGCAGTTTCCTGCTATATGACAATTGATGATTGAGGTCACTTAACAACACTTCCCTGATCATGCGGTGAAGCAAATTCCCCCAAATTTCCTTCTACAGGTATTTGGATTGATTTCTTTTTCTGACCCTCTGCTTGTTACTTCCTCTTCTTATGTTATTGAAAGGGGTACTTTTATTTTCTTTGATTCTTTTCTCTCTACTTCTTCTCCTTCTTTCATTGAAAGGGGTATCCTCACTCCTCAGGTAATATTTTTGTTCAACAGACTTCCCCTCAGACTGCGTTTGATTCCTTAACCTAACAGCAGCTCATGATGATGCTTCAGTTTTAGCTTTGACAATGATTTCCTAGATGTAGGTGTTCCTACCTAAATCCTTCCTTCCTTTCCTTGGGGGTCCTCCTCTGCCCCTTTTATTCAGATCTTTATTCATTCAATTGGAGCATTAAAAATTCACACAACTTAGGGCCAGAAGTAGGGTAAGAGACCTTCCCTCCCCAGGGCAAGAGAATGATTTGGAACAGAAAAGAAAATAAAGGAAAAATTAAAACAAATCATAAGCTCAGGGCCTAGAGCAAGGTAATAAAACTTCCTTCCTCAAGGCAAGAGAGTGATTTTAAGAATCAAAAAGAAAAGAAGAATAAGCAAAGAAATATTAAGCTCAGGGCCTAGAGCAAGGTAAGAAAACTTCCTTCCCTAGGGTGAGAGAGTGGCCCCTATGCAATCAATCGAAATACAAACAAAAAAAAACCAAATAATAATAATAATAATAATATAGCTCGAAACCTGGAATAGTTTAAGAAAACTTCTCTCCCAAGGACACGAGATTGATTCAGCAACCAATGTCGGCTATGTTTTTGCACCTTGATAGCCTCCCTAGCAACGACGCCAAAATGTTGGTGCCCAAGTGTGAATAAAACTATTCAACCCTTTCCCACATTAATTATTAATCTGGGATATATTGGTTCTTTCAAGGCTAATGCACAAAGTATATGCAGGTAACAATTGTACAGTTTACAATTGACTAAGAATTCATCAACAAATAATAAATGACTGTAATAGAAAATGGAAATGACAACAATAAAAAATCTGTAGAAACAATGAAAATAATGGCAATAATTAACTGTAACAGCAATATGATTCACAACATTTACGACAAACCATCATAGCAAGGAAAGGAAATACATACATGAAAAGGAAACTAGCATACACTAATTTAGTAGCACCTGATCAGGAGAGTGGGCCCAACTCCCTGATCAGGGTTGTGATGAACTCATGAACTCAATGAAAGATCACAAAACTAGAAATTTCATTAATGTAAACAAAGTCTCTGTTACAAAGCTCAAATCTCCCTTCTCCAACCCCCTGTTTCAATCTCTTTATCCTTTCTTATACAAAAATAGTTCCTGAGATCAAGGTAATTGTTACCTACAATTTACATGAAGGTTGTAATAAGCCTAAGACTTAATACAAAAGATAGAAAGAGGAAGTTTGGATTGGCTATGTCATTACAGTTGTAGTTTGATAATAGCTCTGCCAGCTTGATGTGTAAACTTAGCCATTTGACTTGGAAATTTTCATGTAAAATGAAGTTTAGCAATTGCTTTGGTCATAATCCCCTAGACTATGCTTCAATTATTAAATAATTCATAAATACATGATTAGAGGTGTACTTGCATGATTTAGTATATGAAATGACTTAGTTAAGAGTGCAAATGTGAAGGAAAATAGGATGAAAAGGTAAGTAAAAACATGCAAGTTTAGCTCCCAATAAGCGGGTTTGGGTTGCCTTGGCCCAGACCTTCCCTTGCTCGGCTAGAAAAGTGCATTTATGAGAGTGAAGGCTCTACATTCCCTCTAGAAAATGCACAAATATGGCCCAGCACTAGCCCCGAGGCTTGCTTTGCGCAATTTTGTGAGGCAGTGCCCTGCTAGCCCCAGAAATTATACAATGCATTTTGATGGGTTTGCATGTCATTGCTGACTGAAACTACACATTACAGAGTTTCAGTCCTCAACAGGCTAGGATGGACTGTGCATTCCACAGTTCCAACAGATAGTCAACATCCTAACAACCTAGACTATGCCTTACATAGTTTTAGCAGTTAGTTTCCCAGCCTCCCGTGAAAATTGTGCAATCTTCTTAGTCAGTCACGCAGGTATGCTGCATGTCAGTCCTCAAGTTTCTTTTGGTTTTCAACTAACAAATTTCTTACCATGAGTGTTTCTATGTATCCAAGTATCGCAGGTTTTCATCCGTCTCTCAGCAGTACAAGTTCAATGGCCTCCAAGAGAGAAGGGTTAAAGGACATCGTCAAGAGCACAACTAGAGATGAAATTGAACAAGTGTCTATGAGCTTGCCTATCTACGAAGACACCAAGATGTTCATAGGCAAGGATATCAATATGAAATGGTAGGATATCAATGACACCTTCTTAGACACATTTGAGGAAAATCTTGAAGACTATAGGGTCTATGTCAACATTCACAAGTCTGGCTTGTATCAGATTACATGCAGGTATCTCGCGTTTAAATGCACGGACGTGATCCACTAAATTGTCTCGCATACTAATCCCGAGATAATGGTGTTGAGAATTTCCAATGTAACACAGCTTGCTACCTTCACGGCGAAGGAATTTCAAGAGATGTATCACTTTCCACAGCTGGTGGTCACGATGGAGAAACCCTTTAGCAGACCCAGCAACAATGCAAACTCAAGAGATATCTTGAAAAGTTGAGTGAAATAGCTAGCCAAGTTCAGGACAACACCCGACCAGGTTTACGAGATGAAGATACTGCAGAAGGCATATTAGTACTTGTTCATATTTGCATGCCACTTCTATGACCAAGAGAGCACAGAAACCTTCCTGCAGAGTTGGGTGATTGTGTTGGACCAACTGGTTAGTGAAGGAATACCTTGCAACTGGTTTGACATGTTGGCTCTCAGGTTGAAGGAACAAGTGAAAGAAGCCTGGCATCCACCCAAGGGTCAGCAAGTAGAGATATACATGTCCGTTTACATACTAGATGCAATCTGTGCCTATCAGTAATTCTCGTGCTTGGGTTGGGAATGGACACCTTCTAAAACCTCTATGCACACTTAATGTAGCCAAATGCAGCTTCCGTGGAGTCATCACACAGTTGTTAGACAAATTTGTCACCCCGGTGTACGAAATGATATTTGAGCAGGATCCACCTTGAATGTCGTAGGTAGTGATGGAGGCATTGATCGACATAACAGATTGGTATGCTTCACCCCTTGGCACATTCATATGGATGTACAGCATGTAGAATGCTCCACATGTTCTACCAAAGATTTCCATGGACAAGCTCATCATAAAAGAGGTGTCATATCACATCTCGACAGGGTTATCAGCGAGACTACGCAGGAAGAAGAAGGCACCTTGGCCTGCTCTTCCTTTGTGGGTCAGGCTGTATGAGATTTAGAATCTCAAGCATACTAAGGCAAATATGGAAGAGTTCAAGAGATTCACCTTTG
Source organism: Pinus taeda (assembly GCA_000404065.3). Lineage (NCBI taxonomy): Eukaryota > Viridiplantae > Streptophyta > Pinopsida > Pinales > Pinaceae > Pinus > Pinus taeda. Next base: position 15,726 of record APFE031507750.1, read on the forward strand.
GCACTAGAATTTTCAATCTGTATGATCCGCATTGCTTGGTGAAGGACCATTGTGTGAGAGTGAAATTCCTTGGGATCTATGGGGCGTGTCATTAGCATGAGGAAGACCCATGGAGATATTGTTATCACTCCTCCAGGCTCAATGAACTTTTCGACATAGTTGTAGAGTGGTTAGAAAAGGAGAGGGAAGTAGCATCTCAAAGAGAAACATCATCAGCAGTAGCAGAGGGTAGCAGACCTATGCATGACAAAGGCAAGAGGAAAGTTTTTGACATCGTAGAGGTAAAGTAAAGCTCCAAGTTCAAATCAAATCCACTTGTGTTGAAAGCATCTTTGGAGATTGAAGCTAAGAGGAGACAACGTGACAAGAGGATCACACAAAGGCTAAGAGAGAAACAGAGGATGGAGGAAACAAAAAAGGAGTTTCATGAGTTAAAGTGACAACTCTGAGAAGAACAGGAGTTTCACAGAAGAGAGAAGGAATCGAAGCAAAGAGAGGGATAGTAGGAGGCGCAACATGCATATATTGATGAAAATATGTCCATACAAGTTATACACTCATCCAAGTAGCTGGCACAAAGCAGACAGGGTGAACAACCACAGGAGAAGGACTTAGCTCAAGAGATTGAACAGATGCTAGAGTATATGGATACGAATATGGTTCATTTAGAGTCAAATCAGGAAATTGACCTCAGGCCTCAGAACCAAGAGGTCACCCCACTGGCTTCACTAGAGCCAAAAGCAAAGCAAGTCCCATGTAATCAAGGAGACGCATAAATCCTTGAAGACACTCCGAAAGCAGAGATGCACAACATATCTTTTGATGAGTCGCAACACAGAGTTATGAAGTCGCGTAGAGTGCCTACTCTGGATTCCCACATATCTCCTATGTAATTCAAATAACGAGTGATCATATCTGATGTGCGCAAGAATCCAACAACATTGGCCGATGCTACCAGAGTATATGTCGAAGCCACTAGCTTGAGTGTTTGATTCTTGATAGAAGAGAACAAGCACATGGCTAAGGAGTTACAAGCGAACAAGCAAGGAGGAGAACATGTTACATAATTCATCATAGAATAGTTGAAGAGAGTGATATTGGATGAAGTATCATCCCTCGAGGCAGTCATGTGGATGTTGTAATTCAGGTTCGTCACCGTGTATAAGTCAGTTGTCCATCTCAACAGTTGGGAGAAACATTGTGCTAGGAGAGCACGCATCTTCTCAAATCTGCAGGCTGTTGTCGATTACATGCAAACATGGACAATGAGGTACAAGGGAGACCCATTTCACTTCCCAAAGATGATGAATCCAAAGGTCGTAGAGTTGTAGGCATGCATCCAGAGTCAGATTTGGAACTATGAGGAACTCCCGCAGCTCATCACCAGTTTACAGGCTTCACATGCACCGTTCAGAAGCATTGATGTCATTGTGTGCATGCATGTGATACCATCCATTGGCATACTCACTGAGGCAAAGTCAAAGAACTAATTCCAACTGGAGATGGACATGTAATTTGATGAGTTGATGTGCATAGTCACCAGCACAAACTTACCAGACACTATGCATCATTATGTTGTTGGCCTAGTTTCACTCAAGACTATGATGCACATGCTATCAGATGAGTTGGACAGAGGTGCCAAATCATTATACATGGATGCAATAGAGGTAAGAGTGCACTTTCAGCAGGATGTCACCATTGAGAATGCAAACACCATAATGGACTACCAAGCTTGGCATCAGTTCGCCACCGTCGATCATCATGAGGATGTCGAAGAGTTGGTATTCCCACAACTATTTGAGTCTTAGTGATGTCTTTCATGGCTTACTCACGCCTATTTTGTCTCACATGGGTACATGTGCAGATTGTAATGTAACATCTTGTAACAGTGAAAGACCAAGTGTCGATAGTAGAATGTAACAATCATGTATTAGTTGAAGAGTCATGAGGGTAGGTGAAGATATATCAAGATCAAGGTATATCAAACATTTTACAAGCAATAATTGCATGAGAAGACTCAACCTCTTATGAAAATGAGATAGAGGAGGCTAAAGGAAACAATGAAAGAAAAGATGAAAATCAAACACCTCCTACTATTGGTCATTTTTCGGATAATTTTTTTGAAGATGAGTCTAACTAAGTTTACAAATCAACACCAATATAGTACGCATAGAAGGATCTGCAACTGAGTGTGTAGAGGCCTAGGGTAGAAGTTTGTATTTGAGCGTGTGGACCCCAGCTGTGTGCACAGGGTAGTCAGAGTCTGTATTGAACATATGGATCATCAATAAAGAAGAGTATTTTGAAATTGCTCCGTATTTTACTTCTGTCAATTGCATGCGATTATGTTATGTTAAGCACTGGATATATGTTTTATTGCTAAATTGATGCGTGAATCTATATGTTTTCCTCTGTTATATGAACGTGAGTAGAGATATATGTTTACACAAAGATAATATAAATTGCATGATAGAATTGGTGAACACTTAAGATAATTCGGAGAACTATATAGCAAAGTAGTTACAAAGGCATGTAAGCGTCGAGATCGCTTGTTAGGGCTACGCGAAGGACGATCGCATACCTTCGCTGAGGTTCTGAAGGACTAATAGATAAGTACATCGATAAGCCCTAAAGGCTTATCTATTGCCACGAAGGTAGGGTTAAGGTATAAAACCAACATCACAACAGGGTGCAGAAACTTGGTTCCTGCATCCCCCTATACTACTTTAGGTGAGACTTCAGTTCACGCACTGCAGATTGATGCCGAAAGGGCCAGTAGTGTAGGGATTTGTTTTGCTGACTAACACTGAACCTAGGTCAAGGCCCATCAAGCCAACAAATGGTTTTGTTGCAGGAAAAGTAGCAGCACAGAATATTCTACGGGTAGGGTTATGGTGGCCAACCTTGCATAAGGATTCAAAACCATATTGTAGGGAATGTAATGCATGCCAAAGAATATGTAGAGCCTCGCACAGGGATGAGCTACCGCTAAATCAACAGATATCACTAAAACCCTTTGAGAAGTGGGTGATTGACTTTATAGGACCAGTTCAGCTGCCAGGAAAGAAGATAGGTGCATGTTACATCATCACCGCGACTGAATACATAAGTAGATGGGTGGAGGCATAGCCTGTGAAAGACTGTATGAGCACAATAGCCACAAAAATTATCTTTGAGTATGTACTAACAAGGTTTGGTTGTCCAAAAATTCTAATGATTGATCACAGTACACACTTTTTCAACGAGATGATCATTGCGATGATGGAGGAGTTTCAGGTGTACCATCAAAAGATCACACCCTATCATCCACAAGATAATGGGACAGTGGAAGTGTTTGATAAAATATTGGAGAGTGTGCTCACAAAGGTTTGCAATGCTCAAGGAAACGACTGGGATGTTTTTGTACCCACGGTACTATGGGCTTATAGAACGACTTGCAAGAAGTTGAGTGGACGAACACCATTCAGACTAGTTTATGGCATGGAAGTTGTGATGCCGATGGAGTACATTGTACCTAGACTGCACATAGCAACATTCACAGGAATGGCGGACCGTCAAACCCTAAAGGAAAGGCTTGCGTAGCTGACAAAGCTTGAAGAAGATCAATTTCTAACTAGATTCCATCAACAAGTTCAAAATGAGCACGAAAAGGCCTCGCACGATCAACACATCAAACTGAGCACCTTCAAGGTAAATTATCTGTTTTTTTTATATGATAGAAAGTTTGATAAATTTCTAGGGAAATTTAGGATGCATTGGCTGGGGCCCTATGTCATCAAGGAGATTACCGATGTTGAAGCAGTTCAGTTGGTAAAATTGAATGGAGAACCATTCCCAGGACGGGTGAATGGTTTATAGTTCATGCCTCCTTTTAGTTGAAGCCATACACTACTGATCTAGCTAGATGGATACATGATGGAAGCACAGTCTTAACACTCCAGGCAACTAAAAGGAGGCATGAACTATAAACTACATTGCCTAGGTTGGGGAGTTTCACGATTGGGGAACTGTGCAGAATGAAGGAATGTCATAGTATCAGCAGACACACGTAGGGAGTTGCGCTACCCAAGAAGGGACCACTCAGGGTAGCAGGAAAGTGACCATTATGGTCACTGTTCAGGACTTAGTAGTCGAAAAATGGACAAATGGAGTAGGGGGGCAACATTTAAGTCAAAATTTAAGGACAAGGTCTTTGAAAATTTTCCACCAATCCAACATTTATGAATGCGTTATTGGGGGAGCGGTCGGATTTGAATTTGAAAATGCCTATAAATTACGGGTGGCTTCCCAGTGAAAAACACTTGGCATTTTGAGAATTGAGGTATTAAGCTCTTAGGTGCATATGAACCCTGAGCTCTTTGAAGCCCTGATAGTGAATTCTATCTTTGATAAGTTTCCAATAGAGACGCAGGTGTTGTTGTTTAGCATAATGTCGGTACTTGCAGAAACCCTAAGTGCAGGAGAAGTAATGGCAGCCGATGGAACTACCTCGGAGGTCGTAATGGCAGCTGAGGGAGCTTCCCCGGAGGTTAAAAGTGTAGAAGTACTGTCAGAAATGCCTAAATCCCCCAGGACACCCAGGGCGAGGCCTGTGCCGACCCAAGAAGGTTCAAAATCAAAGAAGGACAAGCACAAAATGCAACAGCCGATGCACGCATCACCCAGAAAGAACCCACAGAAAAGAAAGCCCACTGTGTAGGAAAAGGGTAAGGTGATTGACCTAGATCCTGAAGCCGAGGTTGAAGAACTCCATGTGGGCGCAGACAATATTGATATGGAGGGGGTGGAGGACATTGATGTGGAGGGGTATGACCACATTTCTAAACTACCTGTGTAAATTCCTCTGTGTAGAGGCAAGGCAAATGTTCCGAAGGATATTGATGAAAGTAAGGTCACACTGCACACACCCTTACTCCTGTACGAAATTGTCCTTGAAGGAATGCGCCTGGGGTGCATCCCCCTGTTAAAATTAGAGGAATAGGATTTGGCTATTGCATAAAACTTTCCCCATTTAGCGATGGACTAGCTCATGCATCGCATCTTCCACAAAGACTCTAGTGTGACCACACTGGAGCCAAGGAAGTAGGTAAAAGGGATGGATAAGGCGAGTCTATTAAACATGTTATGGGTACCGCATTATAACTACACACCCATAACCATGGTCATGATCAAGCAGTTGTTGTGCTTAGTGCATGATGGGTGTCTATGGCTAGAAGAGCTGATATCCATCACTGACATGGTGATCCATAGGATCACTCGGCAGCCGTACTTAGGAGAAAATATAGCCATGGAATTTGGCAGAAATTTAGGCGAGTGCGACCTCACTGAAGCAATGAAGGAAAAATTCAATCTTGCTAAGAATTCATGCGACTATGCCATCACAAGTACAACTGACCCCCCAGTCAAATTCACAGCACAAATATTGGTAGGAAATATTATGTAAAAGTGTCACGCAGATGAAGTGCTTGCACCAGTAGTAGCCTTAACAACCTAGTGTGCAGAGGGCGTATAGTTTAACTGGGTGTGCTACCTTTGCAGAGAGTTCCTCGCGAACTAAAAAGAGGCACAGGATCACAGAAAAATGTTCCACTATGCCTGGCTATTGCTGTCCATAGTGTTGGTCACGTGGGAGTTACCAGAGAATAGCAAGTTTCCTCTAGTCGCGCCTGAATTACCAGAGGCAGCGAAGTTCACTTAGCTGTGGGCTACGAAGGACCCTCAAAGGGTCGAGGACAACAAGGTCTTTTGGATCTTGATGGAGATGAGCATCCATATGGCCATCAACCATAAACTGCAATTGTCGCCAACTGTGTACGAGAAGCTGTAGGAGTATGTGGAATCCAAGGTCGACTTCCACCGGGTCTCGATATGTGCGCGCAAGGACCCTAAGAAGAAATGGTATGACCTGCCATACCTAGCCACAGGTAACACAATTACAGTGGTCCTCGACCCCTGGCTGGCAGATTGGTGCACTGCCTCAGACTTGACAGTTAGGTCTAGCAAGACCACAGTGTGGTGGAAAAAGGAGGAGGCCAAGCTGAAGATAGAGCAGTTGACTACAAAAAGAAAAAAGGAGGTTGAGGACAAGGCCAAGTCAGAGCGTGCCACTACAAAGTAGATGGGAGGACAAGTGAAAGAAGAGGAGCACAGCTTTGACAGGAGTCAGAAGTCACCTTCTCCGTAGATAGAGGAGGAGGAACAACAGTCAGACCAGGGAGGAGTGGACCTAAAGACTGCTCCATTCTGCGTTAAGCGCAACAGAGATCCACAAAAGGTGGGGACGTGAAAGAAGTCTAAGGCCAGAAATACTTCTCTCGATCTGATCACCTTAATAGAAGGAGATTTAAATGATATCGGTGATACGGTCAGAGATACCACCGCATAATTGTTGTAGTAGTTCGAGCTACAACAGAAATAGGCCTTGGGGGCCATTCAGATGGGTCTGTGTGAGCTATATATCTAGGCATCATAGGTTCATACCAACGTGGGACGAAGCAGCGTGGCGTAAACTACTTTGGCACCCGGCACATTGGAAGCAATAGGGATGGTGCTCACATTGGATCCCTGGGCAATACTGCTGCCGAAGGGAGCGCTAACCATAGAGACTGAAGCTGACAGGCCTATTGTCAGTGCCCTAAAAGGAATTTGGATCAATTTGGCCACGCTTCCCAGTGAGGTGCTTCACAATTTGCAGGATGGCGTGATCATGGAACTTCGAGCCCGCGAACAACACGCATTACAGGTAATGAATGAGAAGAAAGTCAACAATGCTCAGATGAAGGTACAAAGAGATTTTGATGTCAACCTCATCAAAGCCATCACAGACAAAAATGAGTGCACGGCCAAGGTGGTGGCTGAGGCATGCAGGTCTATCCTAGAGTTGGCCATTCTGAATGATGAGCGAGTAGATGTTCAGATTTGAAAGCTCGCTGTTGTAGTGCACGACACCAGAACAGAGTTGGTGAAGGTTTAGTTTGGCCTAAACCTCAAGATCGCGGAACTACAGTTGAGGGCCCAGCCTTCAACCTTGCCAGAAGTTATAGAGTAGCGTGAGACAACTATGAAGGACGCTATGGTAGTAGTAAACATCATCGTAACAGTGTGTACCGCGCTCTTCGAGCAAGCGCTCGAAGTGGTTACCAATTTGCAAGAAGATCCCACCTTGCAAAGGTTCGAAACAGAGGCCCAGGAGCTACAACAGCAATATGATGAAGTCAAAGCAACGACACGCATCGTCGCCCTTACACAGAGGCTACCCAAACTACAGGAGGCAAAGGTACTAAAGGAGCAGGTGGATGTAGCGCAGCGTAAAGACAGCGTCCTCAAGGCTAGAATAGGGCCTTGGCTTGACGAATCCTATGCGCTCACCACTGCAGGCAACTCAGCAGAAGATACAGTTAGATAGTACAAGGCCCAAGATAGAGCAGCTGGTTGAGGATATGACACAAGTGACAACACAGTGCATTGTCAAAGTTGCAGTAATCCAAGTAGAGTTGGGAGGTCTCCGTGACAAGATCTTCGTGCTAGTCGAGTGACTCGAGGGCGAGTCACCATGTTTGTGTTGGGGGCTTGTTGGGAACAGATCCCTTGGGGTCAATTTTGGGGTTAAAAACCCAAGTTTTGGGGAAGAAGGCCCAAATTTTATATAAAGAAATGTAAAGTCTATGCATTTTGTGGTCACAAAGTGCAAAGATATCAAGAGTCAAAAAGGGTTTATACCCTTAGTCTAGATAGGTTGTGCTAGCTTGATGAGATCCGCCCTTGGTCTATGGACCATGGGATTGTATAAAAAGGAGGTCTTAGAGGAGTGTAAGGGAGTCAGTTAAGTTAAGTTGAGTCATTGATGAGTATGTAAAGGAGCTAAGAGTGAGAGCCTTAGCGTAGGAAGAAGGCTCTGCAACTGAGTGCATAGAGGCCTAAGGTAGAAGACTACAACTGAGTGCGCAAACCCCTGCATCTATGTGCACAAGGCAGTCAAAGTCTGTACTGAACATCTAGATCATCAATAAAGAAGAGTATTTTGAAATTTCTATGTATTTACTTCTTTCAATTGCATGCAATTATGTTATGTTAAGCCTGGATTTATGTTTTATTGCTAAATTGATGCGTGAATCTATATGTTTTCCTCTATTATATGAATGCAAGTAGAGATATATGTTTACACAAAGATAATATAAATTGCATGATAGAATTGGTGAGCACTTAAGATAATTCGGAGAACTATATAGCAAAGTATTTATAGAGGCGCGTAAGTGCCGAGATTACTTGTTAGGGCTACGCGAAGGACGATCGCATACCTCCACGAAGTTTCTGAAGGACTAATAGAGAAGTACATCAATAAGCCCTAAAGACTTATGAATCGGTGTGAAGGCAGGGTTAAGGTACAAAATTGACATCACAACCATCTCATTGTGTGGAAACTTGGTTCCTGTATCCCCCAATACTGCTTTAGGTGAGACTTCAGTCTACGCTCTGCAGATTAATGCCAAAAGGGCCAATAGTGTAGGGATTTGTTTGGATGACTAACGCTAAACTTGAGTCAGGGACCATCAAGCCAACATCACATGAGGAGAAAGGGGAACATACCCAAAGTTATGGTTGGTCCTTTCATTGTTACAAAATAAAATTCCCTGGAACATTTCAACTGCAAAGTCTGGAGGAGCTGCCACAATCCCTTATTGTTAATGGTAAATGTTGTAGTGTTTTTGTAGAAATGGGGTACCAAAAGACACCTTCTTAGTAGTTGGTTGTTCCCTATTTTTGTTCGATAAAAGGTGCCTTTTAAAACTCCTAATTAGCCTCACATTAATTATCAATCCAAGCAAGTCTTCTTATTTCAAGAGTGTACACAGTATGTGGCTACTATTTAACTCAGAGAGTAATGTTTCCTAAATTGCAATATAGATCTTTTAAATACAAGAGTTGAGAGTATAGTAGTGATAATTCATCCCTCTTTAACTGATTTAATCTAAATCAAACCCAGTCTTCAATAAATAATCTAAACAACAATTGATATCAATCTGAGAGTTTCAATAGTGATAGTTAATACTCTTTATAGTTTATTATATAAAGTGGAATATTTATCTAAGTAACTTGATCCGAAATGAAAGTAAATTGCATCAACGACAATACTGCAAATTATATAAAGCAAAGAGATTCTGTCAACACTGGGAAATAATAAACAACGAAGCGATAAAATCATAGAAAGCAAGAATACTATTAAACCATCACACTTGTGAGAATTGGAAATGTATGACACAATAAAAGCAGTTGAATCCACCAAAGGTCGGGCCCTTAGCCGCCATCGAACACTGTTAAGTTACTTCAGATAACGCAAGGGAACAACAACTTCACTTATATATTAATCATCAAGCTGAATGAGCATTATAATATATTTGTGTTCTTCTCAACAGCGAGAGTCTATAATTACAATTACAATTTCAATAATACAGAGATTCATCTTTTCCTTCTTACAAAACATCTCCTTTTATAATAGGAAAGGGTAAAAAGATAAATGATAAACACGATCCCTCAGGATCTCTCGATCCTGAGGGATTCACAACAGTTTTTCAACTTCAGACACCCTTTCCTTTTTCACGCGAATTCTTCTGATTTGCTTTGGCCTTATCTGCAACCGCCACTTTCCTTCCTTAGCTTGCCAATTTTTGTTGTTCCTTCATAGGGAACAACATTTGTCCCTTTTGTGGTTTTCCTACATAAAGAAAGGTAATAATTAGCTAAGTCATAATTGTAGATAATTCCTTCATTTCTTATCGTAATTCCTTAATAGATTAGCACATTAAGATATAGAAAAGATAAGAATAAAGGAAAAGGATGAAGAGGTTAATAGTAAATGCATACCTTTTCCATGACTCAACACCTGCAAAGAAACACAAGTAGTTTGATTGTTGTCAGTGGACAAGAATGAAGAAACAAAGAATTGCAAATGGTGAAAACAATGCATATACAAACATAAACTAAAACAAAGAAATAAACACACAAATAATTCTTAATGAAGTAAACAATTCAACGCAATTATGGAAAATGGCTCCCTTTATTGACTGCTGGTGGTAGAACATGAATACAAATAGAAGAATACAAAAAGTTGAAGAGAATTATTTTACCTATGGTGCTAAAAAATGCTCAGCAAGGGGGTTCCTTTCCTCACTCTCTTTGCAAGATTCTCCTCTCTATTAAATAAGTATCAAGGCTCTCTCAATGGTGAAGTCCTTTCCACACTAGAGTGATGGATTGCAAGAAGCAACTTTTCCAACACAATAGTGCTCTACTTATTCTGCTTAAACAAAGAAAAGAAGGATTGCTCTAATAGAAATTTTTTCAACATAACATTATCTTCTCCTTGGTTCTACCATGGCCTATTTGTATAGAATTTTTTAATCTCCCTTCCCTCTCTTGGTTCATGAATGAAAATGACTTATGAGTAGGACAAAAGGATTCCTTTGAGGGCTGCATATCTTCAAGGAAACTTGAATTCAACTTTCCTTGACTGGAACATGTCACAAAATCATCTTCCAAGTGTGTGGAGTGGTTTAGAATTTGTTGAATTGGCCTTCTCTTTGACCGCCAGACTTTCAAAGGAAATTCCACATTGTCGTGCGACTATTGAAGGAAAATCCACACAGTCGTCAATTTTTAGTTTAATTTTATACATTAGACCTTAGGGGACATTAAATGTTTTGAACTTCATAATGTCTTCAATTGGAAAATATTCACATGTATGTTATGTTAGATGACTTTGGGTGTCTTTTGGATTGTACAAATATGTGTACGATTTTCTAGTGCTAATAGTTTCCCCCTTATGTATGAGGTTAGGAGAAAATATATAGCTAAAATACATCACATTTTCATTCCTGACTAAGAGTCTGATTAACTTCTTGATAGAGAGAATAGCTTGTTATAGAGATGAGTAGGGAAAAAACTTAACTAAGGATAAAATATAACCATGCTCTGAAAAGAAAAAGTTCTTATATGAGGTGGGCATGTCCCATGCTCGTTATGATGACTAGTGACTATTGTTTTGCAATCATACAAGAAATATTATTAACAAGTCAATGTTGGAGTGGGTGACATGTTGATAGTTGATGATGGTAATTTTTGATGCCCGCAGGGGCATTTCTTCAACAATAGACCGAACTAGGTGCCTCCATCCATCAAAAAGGTGAAGCATTGCTTGATTGAGGTGCTTGTGGATGCATGGGTCTTCTATTATGGATACCTCCCATGCATCAAAATGTAAGCACTACTCCATGAGGTGTTAAGTGATGAGTGGGTCTTCGACTAAATGAGAGAACTGCAATGGTCATGAAGTATGATACCACCTTGACATGAGAGAATATAGTGGTGTCGAATGTAAGGGGGACCAATGACATCAACAAGAAATAGTGATTCCCACTGTGCCACCCGAGGATTTCTCTTAAGGGGGGGAAGCACCCAAGGTGCTGCCTCAAACATGGAAAATGGGTGTTGAAATTGACGAGAAAGAGGCATCAACCGCCTAAAATGATGATTCGTGAAATCAAGATGTGTAGTGAAACAAATTGTAATAAAGTGGGTCAAAAAGGCATGATAATTAAATCTAACAATATGAATGGATATGGACAACTTGCCCGAGTTAGAATTTATAATGCAAGTGGCGGTAGTCAAAACAGTTCTTTTGAGAAGAGTGGCCCTGGAGTTGGTAGGACATCCAGGGTAGGTGTGAGTATGTTATGACTAGCATAAAGAGGGTAAATGAATGTGGATTATGTGCGAGCTCTAACCAAGGGCGAATAGGTACTATCACCAGGTACAAGGAATGAAAATATGGGTGAATACCATTTTCCTAAACAAAAATTGTACACTTGCCAAAAGAATGTAAAGGTCTTTTGGGATGTACATACACGGAGACTGGTACCCCATGAAAGTAGTGACCTACATCAAGATAGAGCTAAAGAGTATTTTACGGAGGGCGAGGGCCCCATTGGTTGGGTTCTCGGTATTGGGTAGATGAGGTGGATGACGTGTCGCAAATGAGCTTATGTTGTATGAAGGGATGATAGGCCCAATGTAGAATGTGGGATATTTTTCATCTTTATTCATCGCAAATGAATAAGGTGGTCTCGGATTAGGGTTGGTTATCAGTAACAAAATAAGAGAGGAATGAGGTTAATATTCAAGGCATGCAAGTGATATGACTCATAGGCCAGAGTAGACGATCATGGATTCCAAATAGAACATGAGGGCCTATAACATGAGGTGATCCATGAAGGAGAAGGATCTATCTTGGTTGTGAGCATTTACCTCATGTAAGGGGAGGTGGTGGTAAACTTGGTCAAGATGATGGACCCTATGGTGCATTTCAGAGAAATGATGTTAGAATATGCAACGCCTTGTAGGAAGCCTATCATGTTGAGTGACAAATAATACCTACCCTGTCGATGGCCACCGAGATGTTGATTCTAGTGGGAAGTTTTTGATGTACCTACAACCTCAACAACCAATGCCCCAAGTGAAAACATCTTGATAAAAACATATGTAAGCTAAAATGGGTTGAACAAGATGAATTGAATAATATGATAACGTGCACCTGAAGTGGTACTTTGAGCATTTGGCGGGCCCAAAAATGAGTTTGGGGTTGAAATGGAATAAAGGGTACCATGATGAAGATGATGTGGCCTTGAGCCTTATGTCTTTGTGTAGGCTTCAACCCCGTACAGAAATTACCTGCATACGAATTCTATAACACAAAAAATAAACAATGTGAGAGCATAACACATAAAACACATATACACAAAGCTTTTCCCCTGGATCCCAAAACCAAGACAACCAGATTGATTTTTCATTATGTTCCTTTCAATGTTACAATACATATTTATACATGCCGAAGCATCCAATACCATGGACCAAAAACCATTTCCCCTAAAACCATGTGCGAAACCCATGCACAAAACCATAGGTAGGTCCTCCCACCTAATATAGGGTCCAAAAACAATTTCCTCGACGTGTTGCTCCGGACCCCATAGAGGGGGGATACCCACCCCCCCTGTGACCCCCCGCTGCATAATCAACGCAACGAAGGGGGGGATCTGCCCCCCCTCTAACCCCTCGATTAACTAGGGGAGATAGTCATGGAAAGAATATAACACAACCCAACACTTTGACGACTTTGAAAATGGAAGTCATGTGCTCCTGTACTAGGCTTAAGAAGATGACAAAGAGGGTGATACATAAGGAAACATGGGCTATATGCCACCTCATTTGTACTTTCTATTTTGGATATTAGAGTTGTTCTAGGAGTTATTTCCTCTCGTTGTGGTCAACCTGTGTACCCAAGTAGCATGCGAGGAGAGACAGGTTAGATCACATAACCCTAAATTTCCCATTTTGGTAGACTAGGTTAGGTAGGTCATACAGGGGTGACCTATATGACCTTTTTTAGGGTAAACAATTTTGACCGTACGGGTGACTGAGTTTAAGTCACATAGTCTCCACGGGTTTCTCAGGGATACCCATGGATCCTCTGCGGGTCTCTGATGGTTAGTAGAACTGATTGTGTAGCTTAGGAGACAAAATTCATTGGGTCGTTGGTTTGACAAACCCATGACTAGGCCATCCAAGCCAGTGCAATACATGTGTCTATAAGGAGAACATGTGCATGGACTGCATGTCTACGTTTTGAGTAGATGCACAACCTAGTATCCGGCATCATTGTTGTAGGGATTAATGCACGGTTGGTTGTAGACAGGAAACCCTCTCAGGCCTCTCAGGACCTAAGGAATACAAAATGAGGTGACCTGCAATTGTTCAGAGATGCATGCAAACAATCATGTTATTCTAGGAATTGACAAAGCAAAAGAGAAGGGTTACCTTCTAGTCCATGGTGTAGATCTACTGGAGTTTTCAGCGTGAGAAGGGAAATATCATCTTCCAGCTCTCAAATAAGGACCCACACATAGAAAAAGTTCGAAATAACCTTCACAACATATGAAACTTTAACAATTAAAAAACATCAACATATAACAGTATATAAATCTAACATGGATTTGAGATAAATATCAGTTTTGCCATCGAAACAACATATATAGAAAGAAGTGTATCAACATCCTTACATAGAAAAAATAGGATTAGATCTATATTATCAGATATGAGAAGAAAGATTACAACCATGGTTTCTAAATGAAGTTTTCCCTTAGCTCCTTAGCTCCTCTCTGTCTCTCTCGATCAACTTCTCGACAACATAGAAAATCTAAAATTCCCCTCCTTGTTACAATGGCTTATCCTCTAATTTATAGATGATGAGAGGCTCAATTCTTTCTAGTTTCTTCATAAGTTCTATTGAGGCAAAATCTAGATGTTGCATCGCTTTATAGAATTTCCCCCTTTTTGTGCTCTTGTTAGGATTAGCAATTTCTTTTGATAGGTCTAAGGCGGATGTTTCTAGCTTGTTGGAGATGACATTTGAGTGAAAATTGGAGTTTTATTCATTCAACTTGAGCTTTGACATCCAAAATCTCATAAAAATATAGTAACTCTTCCCTTTACGAAAAACAGAGCATTAACCTAGGGATTAACGCACCTTGTTGGGTCATAGGTAGTGTTTGAACGCTTCTTATATGTTTATGGGGTGAGTTACCTTGGAAAATGGGACTGTAACTTAGGGTTTTCTTCCAATCAAAGTGCCCTTCTCTTTTGAGCTGATGACGAGGTCATTTTCTGTATAACAGATCCCTCCTAAAGTGTGAGGTCAGAGTAAAAGACGATGGTCAAAATACTTTATAGGTTGTAGTTGAAGAGAGAGAGGATTGGACCTTTGGAACTAGGGGAGACCTAAAAACAACAACATAGGAACATTTCCTGAGTCGGGCATACCCATGCCCAATAGATGAATCAAAGTGATTCTCAGGAGAGGTATGACTGTCATGTCCACTGATAGGCACAATGTGGAAGTTTTTTCATAATATGATCAATTTGATGAGTTGTCTTCGAAAAAAATATACGCAACTTGGGAGAAGAAACAAGGCTGAGTGATGTAAGCCTCTATCCAAGTTCTTGGTTACCACTTCTATGAACAACATATTTTTTCACATGCGAATAAAGGAGTTGAAGTCTAACATGTGAGAAATTGTCTGATTACCAATCAATAATGAAAATTGTTAACATACACGAGGATGGCCATCGATAAGGGTGATGGTCTTCAAGATGCATAGTACAATCTAGTGAGTCAGAATAAGAGGTGTTGATGTTGAACACTCGTAGAATAATTCAACTGGGGGATAATGATAAAAAAACCCCCAATCAAACTCATAGTAACCTACCACAGAGGACTGCAAGTTCCAGGGTACTAAGATGTTTTTGGATCTACTTCCTACATAAGATGCTGAAGTTGATAAGAAGAGATCTGTTAAAGGTAGGCAATGAGGTGTCCTACATATGTTGACACAAAACAGGACAAGAATGAATGCTTTGGATATATATTAGAGAAATTTGTTAAACAAACTAAGGGAAGTATAAGCATATGAGTGCATGGTTGTTACAGGTGTTAGCCTCTTGCTCATAGCAGGTATTCATCTTTCATGATCAACATTTCTACATGCCAAATATGTCATACTTTGCAAGCTACATTGTTCCATATTTGCTACTGACGCCAAAGAAGTGTCCATGAGAGTGTGCTAGTATAAGTGCCTCTGCTGCATTCCAATTTTGATGATTTATTCCATTTTTTAAGAGTTTTCAGTTAAAGGGAGGTCCAAACAGCTTAATCTTGGTCTCCCTAGGTTTCAATTTCCTGTTGTAGAATATAGAGAATC